>BDUI01000116.1:159413-182951 GCA_002335545.1 Apodemus speciosus | reverse complement strand
AAGTTCTTCTCATAAAGATCTTTCACTTGTTTGGTTAGAGTCACGCCAAGATACTTTATATTGTTTGTAGATATTGTGAAGGGTGTCATTTACATGATTTCTTTCTCAGCCTGTTTATCCTTTGAGTATAAGAAAGCTACTGATTTGCTTGAGTTAATTTTATATTCGGCCAAGCCCAAGAAGAACCAAGGAGAGGCCCCTGGTCTTGAAAAGGCTCAATGCAGCAGTGTAGGAGAATACCAAGACAGGGAAGATTGATTGGGGAACAGGGGGAGGGGAGAGAGCTTATGGGACTTTCGGGGAAGTGGGAACTGGGAAAGTAGAAATCATTTGAAATATAAATAAAGAATATACCTAACTTAAAAAAAAGAATTTTCAAAAAAAGAAAAGAAAAGAAATGTTCAACATCCTTAATTATCAAGGAAATGCAAATCAAAACAACCTTGAGATTCCACCTGATACCAGTCAGAATGGCTAAGATCAAAAACTCTGGTGACAGCAGAAGTTGGAGAGGATGCAGGGAAAGAGGAATACTCCTCCACTCCTCTGTTGCAAGTGTGTTTTCAAGCTGGTACAACCACTCTAGAAATAAGTTTGGTAGTATATCAGTAAACTGGACATAGTATTACCTGAGGACCCAGCTATACCACTCCTGGTTATATACCCAGAAGATGCTCCAACATGTAATGAGGATACATGATCCACTATGTTCATAACAACCTTACTTATAATAGCCAGAAGCTGAAAAGAACTGAGATATCCCTCAACAGAGGAATGAATACAGAAAATGTGGTACATTTATATAATGGAGTACTACTCGGCTATTAAAAACAAGGAATTCACAAAATTCTTAGGCAAATGGAAGGAACTAGAAAATATCATCCTGAGTGAGGTAACCCAATCACAAAAGAATACACATGGTTTGTACTCCCTGATAAGTGGATATTAGCCCAGAATCTTGCAATGCCCAAGAAATAATTCACAGACCACACGAAGGAAAACCAAAGTGTGGATATTTTGGTCCTTCTTAGATGGGGTACAAAATACCAATGAAAATACAGAAAAAAATGTGGAGCAGAGACTGAAGAAAAGACCATCCAGAAAGTGTCCCACCTGGGGATCCATTCCATATATAGTTACAAACCTAGACACTATTATGGATGCCAACAAGTACTTGCTAAGAGGAGCATATTTCCTGAGAGGACCTACCAGTGCCTGACAAATACAAAGGGGTATGCTCTCAGCTAACCATTGAACTGAGAACAGGGTCCCAATGGAGGAGATAGAGAATGGACCCAAGTACCTGAAAGGGTTTGCAGCCCCATATGAGGAACAACAATATGAACCTGCTCTGGCTGTTATACTCTTGTACAACTGCTGCCATTGCTTACACAAGATCTACACAACTCTGGCACTGTCAAGAAATACTCTTGTCATTGAGAGCTGTTGGGATATCCACACCTTACCGAGAATTGATATGGATTTTATGGTTGATCAGAGAAGGAAAGAATTTTCCCTAGTCATGTAGACATTAGTAATGTGATTATCCTCTAGTCAACAAACCACAGCACAAGTTCTTGTAAACACTCCAATGAAATTCACTGACTCACAATGGGAAGAATGAAAAGAAAGGGAATGAAAACATGAGTAGAAATGTTGTTTGGTGGGGAGAGGAAGAAATTGCTGAGAGTGGGAGAGGGTAATGTAAAAAAATGTTCTTATGAGTATAAAAAACATAAAAATGTAACCAATTTTAATATAATCAATACTAAATGCTAAAGTATTTTATTTAGATGTATATAAGTTCTGTGATATTAGGGATAAAGTTGTTCATAACTATAAATGTCTAAAAAATGCTTGCTCGTATTGATTTATTGCAAATACTGATATCTTTTAAATGTAGGCTAGAAGAATATTATAGTTTAAGTACATTCATATAATTCATGTAGGAGACAAGTAATATCTTAGGACACAAGAGGAAAGAGTCTCTATAAAACAAGATAAGGTGATTAACACAGGCCTTTGACACTGTTAAGAGCATTTTAAGGAAATTTTGAGGAAAATCAGAGAAATAGGCACTGAGAAAGGTGTACAGGAGTGCAGTCTGAGCAAAGGTCCCACAGCCAACAGAAGGGAAAACAAGCAGGTGTACTTCAGCCTTGTTCATCATTTATAAGGACACAAGCTTGGAGACTTTCCGGCAACTTAGCTGAATCCCAGATATCATAAGGCAAAAAAAAAAAAAAAAAAATCTTTCCCAGTAGAGTAACGTACCATATGTTAGATCTTGCAGAGCTAGATCAGTAATGTCAAAAGCCAGAGGAGGCAAAAGTAGTAAGACCTGAAGACAACAACAGCAACAAAAAAGACTGTGATATTCATTTGCAGAGGACTTCAGCGGGCAGTTTTCCTAAACGAAGGCAGGAGGTCAGTACGATGTGCTGGAAGAACAGTGGTCCCAATATTTCTCATCTGACAACAGAGAAAGCAGACAAAGCAATCAGAACTAACTATTAAAATATGGAACAGTTACTAGAGAGATCAAAACTCTTTCCCTATACTGGGTTCAAATGTCAGTCATTTCATAAGACACAATAGTTTTTTTTTTTTCCTTGAACTACATTTATTTAATATAAGAGGTTACACAAGGAAAGAAACCACATAGATTATTTTGATGCAATAGCATAGATTCAGATTCAACATCTGCAAATCTTCAAATCCTTCCATCCACTACATGGTTAGGATGGTGATGATGATGGTGATGATGATGATGATGATGATGATGATGATGATGATGATGATGATGATGATGATGATGATAGTGTGCTTAAACTTTGCCCAAGACAATTATCAGGTGTAAGGCATTCTGCTTTTATTTCTAGACAATGGACTCAGGAACACCTGATTAAAACTCATTCTCCCAAGTTATCTGGGCATGGTAAACACCAATTAGTTAATAATTACTAACACTAGTGCTTCAGTATAAACGATTGCTCTAGAACACAGTTATTGGCCTCCCTGTTTTTTTTTTAATTGCCTTGCAATTTCATAGGATAAGGAGATAAAAATTAAAAACTCAAATGTGAACCACTTTTGTGACAGTGAATGGGAAGAAAGTAAAATAAAATGCTGTACATGTTACAAAAAGATTTTTTTACGATTAAAGGTTATTAAATAATTAAAAGATATTTTTAAAAATGAATGGAAGATAATCTAAATGTTCTCTTTAAAGGTTGTAATCCTGCCACCCATTTTACTGATTTTATTTTTTCCTAAACGGGATCTGCCTTTATTTACTCTTGACCTAACCATACTATGACCCAAATACATGTATGATTTTCATCCCAAACCAAATTAGAGAAGACTTTCATTTTCATTCATTGGATTTTAGTTCTAGGAGAAGCAACCTTTTCTTAGTATTCATAAGCACATTAGTGTTTCAAGATATTTCCTATCCAATGACATTGAGGCAGTGAGAGGCCTGTAATTGGAGAGGAGAGAGGAGGCAGAGCTAAGGCTTGGGAGGTCAGAAGCTAATGTGGAAGCACCAGAGGTAGAGGGGGAGACCTGGGAGCATGGAAGAGAGAGACACATTTTAAGATGGAATCAGACATTAGATTACCTAAAGGTTAGAAATTGGGATAAGACTGTTATCATTGTAAATTGGCATTATGTAATTGTGAGTTTAATATACATAAATACACCTGGTTAACTATTTAAGATTAAGAGTCATGCTTTACCAGGTATTTTGAAAGAGTGGACGAAAGGTAGGAGGACAGGACCCCTGCCTGAGATATGGCCAGGCCATATCTCATATCTCATATCTCATATCTCATATCTCATAATCAGGAGAATAGCTGGGAGAGATTAGTTAGGAGGCAGCAGAGAGAACTGCTGTGCAGGATCCAGCCGGGAGATTTGGGGCTGAGGCCTGATGGAGTGGTTCTTTTTTAATAATTCCCACTACATGCTAGTACATGTCAAATCAATGGGTACAGGGGAGGTAGGAAGTATGGGAACAGCTAGACAAGGAAGTATGACATAAGCAGGTAATCCAGAATCATTTACAACAATGCACACCTCTTTGTTTGATAACTGTGGGATTTGTTATTATGTTTGTGCTAAGACAAAATTACATGAATGACAAAGAATTGCATTGACTGCTCCTAAGGATCATAAGCTACCAAATAACAGGAACATACTTTTGTATTTCCTTTACAATTCTGCTAAAGAATCTCTTCCAGGTTTTATGATGTAGTTTGTTATTCCAAACATGTCTGATTTGCTACATCCTGTTATTAGGAATTGCTTCATTTCTACTATATTTTGCATGATTATTTATTTACCCTATCCTAACTTGCAATATCTTGGCACATTTTATTATTTAGAAAGATTATTATCAGTGGCCAAACAATAAATTGCATGTCAGCACTAAAAATCAACCTTACTCTACGAAGGCATGTTTTCTTTATTCCTCTAAGGAGAATAATATGTCATATATAATGAAGCATAAATCCCACTTGGGTCATAGTTTCAGATGTAACGAGAGATGAAGAGATAAGAAGGGAGAGTAACAACAGGAAGTCCTTGTGCATCTTTTCCTCTTCTAGCCTGTCAAAAAAAAAATAGAAGTTTGTTCTGAACACAATGTCTATAATTACAGTGCTAGGTGCCAAAAAGTGTTACCATGACTGTTAAAAAGATAATTGCGTCTATTTTACAATTCAAATCTGCGTTCAGTTACCTTGTGAAATCCAACTGAATGCTGATCCGACCCCATAGTCCCAGAAGCCACGCTTGCTTTTTAGCACTTTTTGTTTTTGTTTTTTTTTTTTTCATTTTGGAGGGAGTGATAAATACTTACACACTGAAAACCATTAGACATAAAACAGGCACTTCACACAGCACCCTGCATCCTCTGAAGAACTTTAGCATGCATAAAACTCACCTTTCTAAAGCGCTTAACATTTGTAGAAATAACTGTTTACACAAATCCGAGTTCATGGTTCATGAAGGGTCTGGATGCTAAGCAGATGGCTTGCTGACACTGGCTCTCAACACAGTGTAACAAAGGTGTTCTCCAGAAAGGCGAGCTAGGGAAAAGAGCAAGCAGTAGTGTGGTTTCCTGGATGTATTGACCTCTCTGACTGTGTAAGCCAGTTCATTGCACAATCCTTAGGACATGGTGTCTGTAGAGACAGTATTCCCCTCTATAACTGATTCAAGTGGATTTCTTACCTTGTTTAGGCATCAAGGGACAACAGACACCTAGAATTTGTGAGCATTCCCTTAATCAGAAGTATAGAAAAGTATGCATGGAATGTTCAAGTTTTAGTCGCATAGTGCACATCCAAATCCCAGCTGAAGTCCCTTAGAAGGTAATGACTCTGTGTTCCAGCCACTGGAGCTACGTCACTTGGTGAGGCAAAACACTGAAGGATATTCTGTTCTGAAAGGTACTGGAATGGATATCACTTCTGAGTTCCTACTTATCTTAACATGTCTCATATCTAGAATATTCTACAATTATTTTTGACAGATTCCTGTACGATAGGGAAATTGGGTCACCTAGAAAACTCTCTGCTAGGTTTAAAGGACAAGAGATGAAGTAGTTATCAGAACCAGAGTGGAGACAGGCTGTTGTGAGGAAAGAGATACACACATATTTCCTAGTCGTTTGGTGAAGGTAGTCAAGATAACACATACTCAAATTTCCCCTAGCTTTGACTGCTGTGGAGGGTGTGATGTGTGGGTATGTTTGTACTCCTGGGGCTATTCTGGAATGCTTGACAAAAACTACTCCATCTTTGCTTTTTCATGTTTTATGTGTGCTTCGTGCTAAACTCACTGGGATGCCATAAAACAAATACAGGCATGGGATCAGTAGATTGTCTCTCAGACACGGGCAGGCTGGAACAGAGTTATAATAAACAACTACAAAACCTGTGAGGAGAAAACAGAAAAGAATGAGCAATATGTAGTTAATTTGGGAACTATATTTTTAAAACGCAGCATATAGTTTCCTTGTAATATCTAAATATCCTAACAACTACTTTTTCAGAGACCTCCAAAAGTATCATGGATCATTTACATCAGGAATTTCATATATGTTTTAAAAGTAATATTTATAAATATCAACATACTTTATATTACAGGTAATTKGAAGATGGTGGGTATTATTAGTAAACAGTAGCTTAGACAATTTACATACATTGTTTTGGGCTGTATGAATAAGAAATTAAAATATTATGAACTGAGTGCTGATCATATTACTCCAAATACATGTGTGATAGCATTCTAAATAAATTGCACAAACTATAAATGAGACAATATAATGCGAACTATGTTTTTGTTACTATCTCTGTTTCATTGATGATGAACCAAAATTTGGAGAGATAGTAAGAACTTTATTGAAGAGCAAACTACTATTGTTAGGGTCCATCCTGAAAGCATTTGTTGTTGGCAACTTTGTGCTGAATATAAATTAGCATCAACATTGTATGTGTGCTACATGTCATAAGCAGAAAGTAAACGACACAGAAATGAATGAATATCCTTTGGACTCAAATGTTGTTTGGAAAATGAATTGTAATGATAGATCTGTGTCAGTATGGAGTGAATGGAATTTTTCTAAATTGAATGTATATTATATTGTATATATCATATCAAGGGAACATTTAGAGACAGTGTCAATAAAACAGTGTTTTGTCACAAGATAATGATCTCCTGCTGTTACATGACCATAAGCATGGAGCCAAGTTGTTTATTTTTCGGAGCAGAGAAAATCAATCCCAGAATTATATTACATAACAGTGAATTTAGTTCTATTATACGAAATGGTGCATGTTGATTTAATAATTTTGTTTGATGGATGTTCTTGAGGAAAATGACACATATTCTCTCAACCACAGCAAGCCAGAGCTATTCTGATGGCTGAGAAAATATACTTGTTGTGTAATTCACCTAATCTGGAGCAACCATCCACAAAAGTGATGATGTCCCATTTCTGTTCTAGTCTGCACGTAGAAAGGAGATTATTTATAACCTCCTAAGGGTACAGTGGCACAGTGATTTCTTTAATCATGGAATTGTGGCCAACTATGTAGCTATCAAGTATTAAAAGGGAAGGATATGTGATATATATACATATATATATATATATATATATATATATATATATATATATATATATATATATATGTATCCGAACTGACAAACTGACAGAATACCAACTTCAGTAAGTTGTGTTGCATGGAATAATGACCACAAGTTAACTTGCATTTACCTCCTGATAGAACTGAGTAGGCATTGTTTACTTGTGTATAAGATTAAAAAAAAAAAATCACAGCCAAAAAAACATCAAATGAAACCAGCTCCATAAAGACACAATAATGCATATCTGTGAAAGTATATTAGACAATGCCTCACATTTTCATCTTCTTATTGCTCTTAAGGCCATTATTGGTTTTTCCTGAAAAGGGATAAAGTGAAAAGGAAGTCAGTGAAAAAGTGAGTCAGTAAAATCTTAGGTATTTTTTTGTCATCCTCATTGAATATTTATCCTATTGTACCAATGAAACACTTATTCTTGCAAAAACTGTTTGGTTTATAGCAATGCATGGCTTATGATTTTTGTGCATTTTTATGAACTAGAAGATTGCTATAAAGCATGAAGCATAACTTCAAAACATTTTTAAAGCTGAGATATGCAGCAATAGGTATGATCAATGTAGAAACTTTTCAAGTGTCTAGACATAAATTCTTATACAAAATTCAAAAGTTGTATTTAAGTATTTAGGAATGTGTATGTGCCTGGAGGGCACCAACAGACATAATAAAATGAAAGCAGTAAAGCCTCAAGGGGTCCTTAAACTGGACAATGACTAAGAATTACTGAGAGAGTGAGAAAAAAATTTTTTCCTCAAGGAAGATTCCTCCACTTTATCATCTGATACATAATATATTTATATGTTTATGAAATAATATATTGTGTTTTAAACATATTTCTTGGTAATTTGATAGCTTATCATTTATAGATTTTGTTTTTTTACCCTAACCATGGSATTGACATTGCCCTTTTGAAATACATACATACATACACTGAATTGTTTCATTAATGGATTCAATATGGCAGTCACTATGTAAACAGAATTCTGGTGCAGAGAGCTTAAGTCAAAACTAACTTGAGAGTCATGTCAGTGCATGCCACACAGAAAGACAGGCTACTTGATAAAGTTGATACCTAAATTGAATGATTATGGAGAATGGTATTTTTCAATCTTTTTTCATAATTCTGAAGTCCATAATTATTATTTCTTAGAAAAATGAAGAGTAAATCAGAACACAGCAAAAGCAATGCCTCTAAGAGTCAAACATTTGGCAAACAAATACTGAAGAGTCTAATGGTTCAGTGATTCTTGTATCTGGTATTCCTAGTAGGCTGTAAAGTGAAGCTGATTCCTCACTTGACAGCAATACTTTTCTTGCTCCTGCTGAAGCTGGGAAACACTGGGAAAATGCTGAAATAAATAGTTTTGAATTCCATAACCTAATCCTCTAATACTTGTCCCAGATACTTGGTAGTAAATCATTTGTTCAATATATATTGTATTAATGATGCAAAATGGTTTTGCTTATATTAATTATTTTATATTTGAATAAAAATTTTCCTACATAATTTTAATTGGTTATTTGAGAGTTTCACATAATGCTCCATAGTCAGTTTCGAGCTGACATTAAAAAAAATCCGCATTTATTCTTATTGTAAGATGTGATGTTTTGATATGTATAACATTTCATGTAGTTGAAATTATATTTAATGTATCTTTTTGCTCACTTTGTTGGTTTGAATGGAATGACATCAATAAATCTATGTGTTTGACTGCTTGGCCATCGGGAGTGGCACTATTAGGAGGTGTAGGATCAATGTGTGGACTTCTCAGCTCCTTCTCCAGCAACTTCTCTGCCTACAAACCACTGTTTTCCTCCATTGTGATAATGGACTAAATCTATGAGTCAGTAAGCTATCCCAAGACTAAATGTTTTCCTTTATAAGAGTTAATGTTTTCTTCAATGACTATTTTATTTCACTTTCTGAGTGAGATTCAAATGTCCTTGCTTGGGACTTCCTTGTTAATTATCTTCTTTGGGTCTCTAGATTGTAGAGTGGGTTTTCTGTACTTTTTGCCTAATATCAACTTCTTTATTTATTTATTTTTTATTGAAAATCTTCTTCATTTACATTGCCAGTGGTAAAACCTTTCCTGATTCCCCCCCTTCCCACAGACCCCAACCCCTCCTCCAACCCCCTGCCTCCACTTATATGCCCCTCCTACTGACACACTTCCACCTCCCCATACCCCAGTTTCCCTTTGTTGGGGCCTCTATTGAGCCTTTACCTGACCAAGGACCATTCTTCCCACTGATGCCCAACAAGTCCTTCCTCTACCACATTTTTTACTGGAACCATGTGTACCCCTTGGTTGATGGTTCAGTCCTTGGGAGTCAGTCTTGGGGTGTCTGGGTGACCAAAGTCATTGTTCTTCCCATGGGGCTGTAAACCCCTTCAGCTCCTCCAGACCTCCCTCTAGATCCTCCACTGGGGATCCCATGCCCAGTCCAATAGTTGGTTGATAGTTTCTGCCTCTGTATTTGTAGAGCTCTGGCAGGGCCCCTCCAGAGACAACCATGGCATGCTCCTTTAGCTAGTACATACCATCGATGTTCTTTTGGGTCTGGGTTATCTCACTCAGGATGGTGTTTTTTTAGTTCTATCCATTTTCCTGCAAATTTTCTTGTTTTTAATAGCTGAATAGTATTCCATTGTGAAAATAAACCACATTTTCTTTATTCAGTCTTTGAGGTACATCATGGTTGTTTCCTGTTTCTGGCTATTACAAAGCAAACTGTTATGAACATAGTGGAGCAAGTGTGCCTGTGTATAGCTGGGTTGGGCCTCAGTAGGAAAGAATGTGCCTAGATTTTCTGGGAGTAGATTCCCCAAAGTGGAATGGTAGAACATCTTTTGCGTATAAATCCAGGAGTCGGATAGCAGGAGCTTGAGGTACAACTATTCCCAGTATTATAAGAAACCATCGTATTGATTTCCAGAGTGGTTGTACAAGTTTGCACTTCCACCAGCAACATTCTCCATGCTCTATATCCTCACCACCATGTGATATTGCTTGAGTTTTTGATATTAGCCATTAGGATGAGTTTAAAACAGAATCTTGAGTCATTTTCATTTGCATTTACCTGATTCCTAAGGAGTTTGGAGAGAGAAGGAATTGGGGAACAGGAGAAGGAATAAAAATCTGCATGGGAGAGGCTTCTGGGAGTCTTGGGGGGTGAATATAGCTGAAACTTCTAGGAACGGGGCATATGGAGGCAGAGGGGTCCACCTCCTGTAGCCAGGCAGGACTCCCAGTGGAGGTATAAGGACTCCAACCCACCCACAAACACAGAATTAGTCCTGCCTACAAGAAATGAAGGGACAAAGATTGAGCAATGACTGGGCAACCAATAATTGGCCTTCCCATTGCGAAAATAATGATTCCACTATTAATGATACTCTATTATGCTTGCATGCAGAAGCCTAACATAACTGACCTCTGAAAGGCTCCAGCCAGCATCTGACTGAAACAGATTCAGATACTCACAGACAAATACTAGAAAGAGGTCAGGGAGTCTAGTAGAAAATATTGAAGGATCCAGAGGGGATAGGAACACCAGAGGAAGACCAATAGTGTCAATTAACCTGGACTCTTGGGTGCCCCCAGAGACTGAACCACCCACCAAGGAGCATAGATGGGTGGAACTAGCCCGTCCTCTACCCCACATATGTAGCAGATGTGCAACTTGGTGTAGGGGAGGTTCCCTAATTATTTGATTGGGTCAATAAATATATCAGAAGCTAATCCCTGGACAAAGATATAGAAGTGGGTTTTCCAAGTCCCAGGAGAAAGAGGAGAAGATGAAGTACTCTAAGGGATTTTGGGCCAGGCTTTGGAAGAAGGACAGATACCATGTAGGTCTGAGAAATTGAATCAGGATTCAAACAAATTTCACAAAATTGTATAATTCCACTTTGCCTTTATGTACTCATCTCTAAACCTGAAGTAGTAAAGTACAGAGAATTGATTGTAATAGCAAACAAAATAGTTAACGTGTTATTTGATTCAGAGAAATGAAAATCTTACAAGCAGAAGAGACTATTATCTGAATACTTCAAATTATTCATTGGAGATGTTTCTAAATTTTACTATGTTGCATTTCTTTATTCAAACTCCAATAACAAACTTGTGATGAGATAAACATAGTTTGGCTATGACTTATTTTTAATCATCCTTCTAGACCAAGAAATCAGAGTGCACCTCAATAAAGAATAAAAGTTAAATGCTATAAAGAAATGAATGGATATTCACAATTGTAGGAGGTATAGTTTTGGGAAAAATATATAGCCAGATTGAAAATAAAAATGGTCATACAAGGTCATTTTAATAACCTCAAAAATGTCTCTGCATAACACTGAATAATAGGACAAATAGGTTGGTGCCAATAAGACAGATATGAGGGCAGTGTGTAATATTCAGTGTCATCAATGGGTTGAATGTATTTCCTCAGTAGGCAATGACATCCTTGACAACGTGGTCTTGGCAACCACATATTAAACCATTACCCAAGGAACTCAAGCAGAGAAATGATGACACTATTTTTCTTTTAAGTACACCTTCAACCTTGAAATTTATTTTTTATAGTAAGTTACATTACTATAGAACTGCTTGAGATTGGCTATGTGTGTCCGAGAAAAAAAAAGAAGATGGAAAAGAATGCTTCCATTTATCCCTGTGGACATAAGAAGTACATGATTTTATTGTTAAGCAAAAAAATACCACAGAATGCCCCAATAAAATCAATTTTCATCATCACTTACACTGAAAACCTCCTGAGAAATTCTGATGAATCCCAAATTCAGTATTGCTAAGCCCTTTTTATTCCTTAAGTGAGTTGCCCTCCAAGCACTGTGTTGCTGGCTGGAAGCTGGAAGCCTCATCTGCCATATCACACTTGTCTCTCCCTCCTCACATGTGGCTTTATTACAAATCTGGGCTAGACTTCCAGAGTCTAGACAGAATAATAACAATTAATGATCAGTTTATCTCCCAAAGTTGGCTCATTTTTTAAAATATATGCTGAGCTCCATTCAAATGACACTTGGCACCACATGCCCTGTTTCTCTGGACCAGTGCATCAGAGCCTGGCAAAGATCTACAGCTTCGGTTCCACCGCAAGTTTCTTCTGTTTCCTGTAGATGATCTTCCTCAAAGACACATACCAAAACAGAAAAAGAGAGATAAATACAGAGGGAGAAGGAGAGAGAAGAGGGAGGGAAAGATGGAGGGAGGGAGGGAGGGAGAGAGAAGGGAGGGAGGAAAAGACAGAAGGAGGGAGAGAGGTGATGCATAATCATTCTAACTAGAGTTACTTAATCTATTTAAATGAGGACAGAGGTCATTTCACCTGGCATGCATCAGTAAAGGAACATTTGACACTTTCATTTTCAGACCCTTAGTATCTTAGGAAATGTAGCAAAAATATCTTGATGATTACCTTTTCCTGGGAATTTCTCATGACAAAGAAATTCTGCTGCAAATATTTTCTCCCTTAAAGACAAAAAATTTTAGAGATTTTCCACTTTAAATCTGTCAAAGGACACATGAATTACACCAGATTCATATTTGCCTTTGAAACCTGTTTTTTTTTATTTTAAAATAACCATTATTTAAAGTTATGGTTGTATAATAATAAACTAAATGCAATTGCTACTGTATAAATAGCAGTCAGAACTCAAACCCAATACAAATAAGACAGTGGCTGTGCCCTTTATCTCAAGGTAAGAAGTGAGGTAAAAGTTTCCACAGCACCACATAAATTTCCTGGCTTTTTCTCCCGTGCCATTACCTCGTTGCAATAGCTCTGCCCTGTGTCCCTTTGTCCCCTTATGCCATCTGTCTCCATTTCCTCACACCTTCTTTCAACATTTTAAGGTACTCTGACAAGAGTGAAAGTTCACAGACGCCATAAAATCTAAGCTGGAACCTTCACTGATGTATAGTCTTTGAGGTCCTTGTAAGTAAAAAAGCTTTGGCTACCTTACTAAAGGAATCGCTGAAAATCAGCCTTCCTGCATCTTCTACAAGGCAGAAGTGTAACTTTTCTTTCTATGAAATAGCTGAAAATTAAAGTTTAAGTCTAGAAAAATTCTCCATCTAGTAGGGATACCATATTATACTGAAACTGCTAATAGGAGAGTAAAGCCACTTGCTAATAGGAGACTAAAATCAACAAATCGGTGGGATATTATTATATTGATAGTGTATTGGAATGGCTTTTGATTTTAAACACTAAAATCTAATATGTAATGGAAAGATATTATCTTCTCTAATGATATTTTTGTATATCATTACATATATTATGTTGTAGCTTTGGTTTTGTTAAAACACAGCCAAATTTATATGTAGAAATTTAAAAAGTTTAAAAAATTCTAAGAATTCATAGATAATACAACATCACCTGCATGTTCTATATCATAAATTGAAAACCAGTTTTAGTAAAATAATTTATCTGCCTGGATTTAAATGATCATTTCCATAACATTTTTTGATGATGTTTACAAATTGATCATAAACTGTGTGGAGTACTGAAATTCTCCTTTACATTGTTTTATATTTTCAGTTCAATCAAAGTATGTCTGTCCCTGGGCATTTTTCAAAGGTGACACCCTTGTCACCTATCAATTTTCTTTCTTATCTTCCTTGAGTTTTGAGTTTCCTAATTTGTTAACACCAATGGTCACTAACAAATTTAACTTAGTGCTTACAGGTCTCATTCCTATTGATTAAATTGATCAAGTAATATTTGTAAATTACTAGATACCATGTCAGAGAAACCAATGGAACAAATAAGGACTTTTTTGTTTGATTGACTTCTACTAATGGTATGACAAACAGCATTGTCTAAACAATATAAATATGAGAAATCCCAAAAGGCAAGATCATACAAGTATTGCATAAAATGTCAGGTTTTGTTTAAGACAGTCATTTAGGATAACACATAAATGAGAGAGATGTGTGAATTGGATGAAGAAGTAGAGGACATGATTTCTGAAGCCTCAGTTCTTCACTTCCAGAAAGCCTGTGTCTCACTGTTCACAAATGCTTCATCCTCAATGTACCTGAACCAGTAGTGCTCCTTATAAAATTTAGCTATGGACGTTTTCAAATCTTAATATAAAGAAGGTATAGCCATTGTCCACCTTGTATTTTCTTTGAATGATGAATGTTATTTATAAGGAAGAAACAATGCACAGATATTAATGAAATACAATATAACAAATTCACATAAAACGAATAACTGAAAATATGAGCTCAATCAGGAAATATATAAACTAGCTAAAATGAAAATAATACGTAAAAGGCTGTAAGACTCCATTCATTTTCCCTGCCTATTAATTGTAAATAGAGATTCAATATAACCCTTTCAAGTTGAAAGATGGTTTTCTCTTCAGAATCTAAGGAATAAATATTATTTGAAATATTTGAGGGTAGAGGTTAGGCACAGTCTACCTTCATTTACCTTAAATAATGACTTTTTAAACCTAAAACCTAGTAATAATAAGTGCTAAATTTCATTTATAAATAATATGTAAGATGAAGACATATACACTATACAATTTCAATATGGCATGTATTATGGTAAATAGTCCAGATATTTTCTTCCTTAGATCTGGAAAGTAACATTTAAACTTTTATTTTGTAAGTGAAGAAAGTGGATATTTAGAATAGTTAAGAGAATCATTTACATAATATACATATCATTACTCAATACTACTCTCCTTATAGATTTAAACTTCTGGGTTGCAATTATTCACAGAAAACAACGATTCAAATATTAATAGAAACTAAATTCAAGTTGCATGTGTATTGTGATAAAATTCATTATTGCTTCTTTGAGACAAATATCAATCATCTGTTCATTGAATCTACCCTGTATATATTACCAACTTCTTAGTCACATAATTGTCATCCCAGTTATCTTATCTAAAATATTAAAATACATCGCTACAGGATGTAGTCAATGTACACCACATACATATATACATCCACAAACTAACTCCAAACATGCATACAACACATATCCAAAAGTAAAATAAAAGTGATGTGCTTGTCTGTCAGGTTGACTTGCAGGAGATTTGTAATAGGACATTTTAGTTGTCCATAGATATGATTTAGAACTGGTTAAGTTAAAAAGAAAAACAAACTTTGGACATATCACTGAGAGGGTTTAACTGAGGATGAAAGATTTTCCTTGAATATGAGTGGCATTGAAAGGTAGGTTAAATTCCCAAATTTTATAAAACAGAAAAAAAAATAACAAAGTTTCACAGTCATCTTTTTGTTTTTTAATTCCAGGCATAATGTGCAAAGGAATCTAATGGCACACACTGTGCCTTCTTCTCTATGGTGGCATGTATCTTAAATTTTGAATAAGTGTAAATCCTTTCTTTTTTAAACTTGTTTGTCAGATATTGCATCATAGCAATGAGAAAACTAGGCAGTGCGACTTGAATCGCTAGAAAAAATGTATTCATGGTTTTAAAAAAAAATGAGAACATCATATAGAAAAACCAGTGTTCCCATTTCACGGGCCTTGAGGCTGTCCATGGTATACAGGAGTTGTGGATGCCTTCAGAAATCATCTATAATGAAGCACTGTTTCTTTGTTTTGTTCATTATGTTGATGGTATTTTTCATAGAAAGGTCATTTGAAAGGGCAGAGTAGCCAGGATGGGATGATACCCAGGCATGCCCCACCCTCTCAGAGAAAATGGGAAGTTGAGATGGGTGGGGAGAAGGATTAGTTGGAGGGGGTAACTGGAAAGAGGAGCAGTGAGCCAAATGTAAAGTGAATTAAAAAAGAAAGAAAGAAAGAAAGAAAGAAAGAAAGAAAGAAAGAAAGAAAGGAAGGAAGGAAGGAAGGAAGGAAGGAAGAAAGAAAGAAAGNGGAAGGAAGGAAGGAAGGAAGGAAGAAAGAAAGAAAGAAAGAAAGAAAGAAAGAAAGAAAGAAAGAAAGAAAGAAAGAAAGAAAGAAAGAAAGATGGCCTGGAAAATAGTTCAGTCCATGACAAAGTCAATCTGCCTTACATGTGGGCAAGATCCTATATCCAAACCCCAGCACTACAATAAATGCATAAATGCATAAATAAATGAGTAAAGAAATAGACGTTTCTTGAGAGGAAAAAACAAAGACACAGTAAGATACTTTGAAAGCACAAATAAGTTAGTCATATTTCTCATTACGATTAGGAAATACTGTAGAAATAATTTAAATTAGCAAGTGTTTATTTCCACTCATAGTTTCATGCCACACTGGCAACAAAGTCATGGCCTACTAGCTCCAGAGCATGTAGCTGGGAACTTGCTGTGGTTCCATTTCAGATAGTAGCAGACAGGAGCCAGGAAGGTAGACAGGTATAAACTTCAGAGACTTATCCATAATCATCTACACATCACAATAACACCCAGTACTCCAAAGGTCCCATAGCTACAAGGAAATTGTTAGTAGCTGGGAATCCAGTGTTCATAGATGGAGGCTGCGAGGCTACTTCATGGTCCAACCATAACTTTCTCTCATTTCATTATAAGTTAATTCCCAGCTCATAATTCAAGTTCATTCAGTGAGATGTCAATATCTCTAAATCTATCCTAAGCATTCTAATATATCTTTAGCATCAATAAGTGAAATAATTTACCAAGACTGAACTGTATTAAAAAATGCCTGTTTTAAGCATTTGAAGATGAAGGGAGTTGAACAATACTGAATATGTTATTTTTACTCTACAAATGTGTTATATCAAATGCCTAGAGAAAAATGCAATTTTACAGCTAAATTTAAAACCTCTGGAAAGCAAGATTCAAAATAAATCTGAATTTATCAGTCCTTGCGATTTAGTTGGTGATGTCGAGGTGCTAAGGTAATAATGACTTCAATTATGATGATTTCATAGCTTGGCATCTATCAAACAGGAATATTGCCCATGCACAGGCTCCTTTCCAAGGTGATTCTGAACGGAGTTCTGGATGGATATTGAATTTATAATATGGTGGCTTAAAAAGTAATAAACCATTCATCTGTCAGTATAAGTCAAATGAGAAGGATATAGCTGCCCATTATTTCTCAATTAGTATCACTTACCAAGAGAGAACTTTCATGGTGAATCTCCTTTAGCCAGTGTCTGGAGGCCCTCTTTCCAAGAGCTTTGAAAATTATTGTGAAACTGTGACTCAATATTAAATCAACCTGTCAATTAGTAGCTGTAGGAATCTTTTCTGTATTCTGTTCAGCGGTTACAAATACTCAGAGTTGGGAGCATAACTTACTTTATGAAGTAATGAAGTTTTGAGTCAATTCTAAATCTTTTAGAAGACTGCAAATTGTACCTAGCCCTCCCATCCATTAAAAGAAAATCTCAGTGGCCTCCGTTCTGTGAGCTAACCTATTGTCAGCTATCTTTTAGCCATATCAATTTCTAAGATTTACTTCAGTGCTTTCTATCTTTACATTATGTATACTCTTATCCTCTGAAGGAAATGATTTGTAACTAAAAGTGAACTATGCAAACATATATTTTTATTTTACCTAAATGGTATTTACCTTGAAAGAAGATTTTGCTTCTTCCTGGTCTATATGGCAAGACAGAATAGCAGTTGTTACGGGACTTCACCAAAATATGTCCAATGAAAGGGTGAAGGGAGTAAAAAATAATCTGACATATGCTGAGAGTCTTATATAAAGGTGAGTACTGTACTTCAAAACAGAAGCAATTGCTAGCTCACTCTTACACRTGCAATAATGTTGGAAAGTGTGGCCTATAACACCAATGTGGCACCATGAGCAAATGTGAGACAACATTGTCCAGGAGACTAGGAATGTTTTGTGTTCTAATTAAAAAATGACTTGAAAACCTTCTTCCTGATAATGTATATGAAGTAACATTGATGCTATGGACAGAAAGCAACCACAGAGTGCTTAGTTTAAAGGTGAAGTATAACAAACACTTCTGTGAGTTGCAAAATATAGAGGATGGGATAAGAACACTAACTCTGGTCAATAAAGCTCATGCTTAAATCCATACTGAGCTTCAGGGCTTTTGAAGAAGAATAGCAGCTACTGAGATCCAAATTCTTACACAAATGACTTCCAAACCACACAGATGCACAAAAAAAGTATCAAAGCTGCTCTGTACTCTAATGATAGAGCAATTTGCTCATGATTTTTATCTGGTGACTATGATTATTCCTTGGGCAGTAACAGTGGTAAGACCTAAGAATCAGCCTACGACTCTAGCTTTGGGTGTTTAGAAATTGTCCACACCAAGTAGACAGCTCCCAAGCTCATTCATACAAAGGCTGTAACCTTTCTACATCATCCAATACCAGGGCAAAGAAGAGGCTGGGAAAAGCACTGATGCAGGGAAGAAATTTCAGCACTACAGTCCCGATATCAAGGCGCTTTAAGGGATTCATTTGCTTCCGGGAATTGGTTGTGGCCATCACATATCAATTTACATGTGATATTACTTATGATTTTAAAACTGACCTCAGGTTTCAGAATGTAGCACTTGGTTTTTGTAGGAAGGCTTGTTGATCATACCCAGTGAGTTTGTTAGAAGATACTCATCAATTTGTATCAGTAATTGTGATCAAATCCATCCAATTGATATATGGAGCATATTTGTCTTAATTTTGTGACCTATTTTTGATACTCAGGCAAAATCATGAGAAATGGTTTATTCTGGCTCAAAATACAAGGATAGGGTCCATGGTACTGGGTTAAATCAAAGCAACAGGGTCTTGAAGCATTGACGCCTATTGACTTCATAATTACCAAACAGAGATGTGTGAATGCACTGCTGCTCAGTTCCTTGTTTAAATAGAACAGGATCTCACCTAGAGGACTGCCATTCAGAGTATGTAAGTCTTCTGACCTCAACTAATACAATCAAGATCTGTGCCCAGACTAGCCCAGAAGATCATCTCCCAATTATTCTAGATCCTTTCAAATTTCCAATTAAGTTTAAAATCATAAATGGGGAAGAACTTAAATGAAGGCAGATTTTGTAGATTGTGTACTAAATTTGATAATTTTCCTTGTTTTTTATTGGATGTTTTCTTTTTTTACATTTGAAATGTTATCCCCTTTCCCAGTGCCCCCACCCCAAAACCCTCTATATCATATGCTTTGTTCCTGCTTCTATAAGGGTGTTTCTCCACCCAGCAAAATTATTGATAAGACATTGCAGTTGTATGCAAGTCCGTCTTTTACCCAGGATAAATGGAGAAGGTGACTGTTCAAAGAAACAGTGGCTCAGTAAGGAAAGTGGCTAGTATGTAGAAGAGATTGGTGATATGTCTTGCTTCTCATGATGTGTGTTTTTGTGTAGCAGGAATTTATAATACTAATGAGCCTTTATCAAAGACATCCAATCCAGATCATATTCCTAGATTTGGCAGATGTAGGGCTATACTAACTTTTCCCCCAGCTACAACATTATATGCTGTTTCTGGTCCATGATGGCTTCTTTCTCTTCCCTCTTCCCTCTTCCCTCCTCCCTCCTCCCTCTTCCCTCTTCCCTCTTCCCTCTTCCCTCTTCCCTCTTTCCTCTTTCCTCTTCCCTCTTCCCTCTTCCCTCTTCCCTCTTCCCTCTTCCCTCTTCCTCTCCTTTCCTTCTCTCTACCTGCAACCCTGTCTCTCAAATCTCTAGTGTTACCTCTCCCCTCCACTGTCCAATCATAGACTCTAGCTGCTTATTGACCAGATAAATTGGGGAGAATATTCACATGGAATAACTCAAGTATATATACTATATATCTTATATTATTATATGATGTATATTATTATTCAATATAATTATATAGTTATATAAATAATATAAAATACCATGTAATTATATGGTATATTTTTATACCATATAATTGTTACATTATACCATGTAATTATATGGTATATTGTTCTACATAAGTGTAAATATAAGCATTAATCATCCAAAATCCCACAAACAATTTTCCAGACTATCTAAATGGATCTTATAGAGGCTACACAGAAACAGAGAAGCTATTAAAGCATAGTCACAGAAACTACAGAAAATCATTCTCCAAGAGCATAAATGTCCACTCAGACAGAAAATATATTCTATGTATCTTTCAGTAGACTAACAAAAAACACCTTACTACTTTTTTCTTTTTCTCTTTTCTTTTTTTGAATATTTTCTTTATTTACATTTCAAATGTTAACCAATTTCCCGCTCCCCCCGAAACATCCTATACCATCCCCCTTCCCCTGCTTCTATGAGCGTGCTCCCCAACCCACCAACCCACGCACTTCCATGTCCTGCCCTGGCATTCCCCTATACTTGGGCCTTCACAGGACCCAGCACCTTTCCTCCCACTGATACCCAGCAAGGTCATCCTCTGCTACATATGCAGCTAGAGTCATGGGTCCCTCCATGTGTACTCTTTGATTAATGGTTTAGTCCCTAGGAGATCTGAGGGGTCTGGTTGGTTGATATTTTTGTTCTTCCCATGGGGATGCAAGCCCCTTCAATTCCTTCAGTCCTTTCTCTAACTCCTCCATTGGGGACCCCATCCTCTGACCAATAGTTAGCTGTGAGCATTCTCCTCTATATATGTCAAACTCTCTCAGAGCCTCTCAGGAGACAGCTATATCAGGTTCATGTCAGCAAGCACTTCTTGGCATCTGTAATAGTCCATATTGTCTCCTAAAATAGGGAGTTCATGACCTACGTAAATTAATTAACTATGAAATATTTCAAATAAAATATAGGATAACTATTATTACTGGATATAAAGGTAAGAAATGTTAAAAATGACCAACAATATCAGATAAATGATGGTGTGGTTCAAATAAAATTGTCATAAAATAGAAATTAGAATACTTGAATCAAAATATGTCAGGGCCTTAAAAACACTTCAAGGGATATTACAGTGTCAAATCTGTACTATTTACCTGTGTTGTTTCTGTGAGAAAATATTCGAAAAATCAACTTAAGGAAAGAAGAAAAAATTATTCATTAGTTTGAGGGCACTGTGTGTCATGGCAGAGCACCCATGGTGTCAGAGCTTGAAGTCACTGGTCATACTGCACCTGTAGTCAGAGGTAGAAAATGGTGAGAGCCCATGAAAAGATGCCACCCACAGTTAGGTAGGTCTGCATATATCAAATAACCAAATCTTAAACCTCCTTCAGTGACATGGCCAGAAGTTTGTTTACATAGTGATGCTTAAGTTGCCTAAAGTTGACAACAAAAATGAACCATCACAGTGTTCAAATTTAAAAAAAAATCTCAAAATGTACTTTAAGGAGTTAAAGAATAATTTTAATGGGAAGTCACACATGAACAAAGACTATATTAGCAGACATACCTAACACAGGAGGATGAATTCTCACTGAACCTCAACCATAGAAAAAGAAGTATAGGCAACTAAGGAGTGCTGACAGTGGACTCTTCCCAGAAGTGTTACCAATTCATTATCTAACACCAATCAGGCTGAGATTGTATAAACGCAAGTAATCATTTATGGTCTGAGTAGAGTCTGAGTGTGTGTGTGTGTGTGTGTGTGTGTGTGTGTGTGTGTGTGTGTGTGTGTGTGTGTTTACATGAATCCAGAGGCCATTAATTCAACAACTTGAACAGTAGTTTTTAAATTGGAAAAAATTAGAGCAATACAATTCAAAGATTCTAAGCAATGACGCTAAGAAGATCGTAAAAGCTGTTTATAGCTAAACAATTTTCCATAATTAAATCAGTGTTTTCCTAAATATATGCATTGCATGTCACTGTGTTGGTATATGAGCAGAAAATTTGCATGGAACATAAGTACTGTAATACCTGACAAAGAGTCTAACATGAGCCCAGGTTTCCAGGCTGCATTGGTGGCTTTGTATATAGTGATGGTCTTTACTGCTAGGTGTCTTTGAAATGAAGACAGAAGTAAATTTGCACACTGGGCATGGGCACTACCTCATATTAATTTCATGCCAGATTTTTTTTCTGTGTCTTTAGATGCCTTTTCCCATTGCCTAGTTACTAATTTACACTCAAGGATGTGATGATTGATGGTAGCCTCAGGGATCCCTGTAATGGTACTTGGCACCATTCAAATTGACTACTTCTATGAAAAGAGGATTGTATGCAGGAACACACTGGGCTACCATAGCTGTAGACCCAAATTCATAGCACAAAACACAAGAGAGATAAATAGTAATTTATTCTGAAGCCAAAATTAAGTCATCATGTCCTCGAATATAAATTTATTTTAACCTAAGTTCTTTTGTTCCAGCTCCAGAATAAAACTCCAGAAAATAGTTTTATGGAGTTGTTTAATAGAACGAATAAATTTGAAATTGAGGCATTTTCAAAATACATTTGTAGATGTGGCTATATTTTAATTAAAATAAAAGAAAAACAGTGGATGGGTTAGCCACATGTGCTAGTCTGGCAGAGAAAGCTCAACTAGGAACCTCAGATATCTGGTAGCATCCTTAGCCCATTAGTTGGTAGAGAGTAATCTTTTGTTACATTTGCAAATTCTATGTGTTTTTATATATTTATCAGAACATTAGGTCTGGTACAGACATGGGATTGGAGTAGTTACTCAGAGGACTAAAGAGAGCTCAAGAAAAATTGTACTCATAAGCTGCCAATCAGGCAGCATGCAAGAGCTAGTACAAGGCCCCCAACACATATACAGAAGAGGAATCCCTGGTCTGACCTCAATGAGAGAAGATGCACCTAACCCTTGAGAGACTTGAGGCCCCAGGGAATGCTGAGGTCTTGTAGGGTGTGGGGGTATATGGGAGTGTGGGGACATCCTCTTGAATACTGGTGAAGAAGAATAGGATGAGGAACTGTCAGGGGGCAGAACAGGACACGAATAATGACTGGACTGTAAAAAAGGATTAAAGATAAAAAAATTATTGTACTCAAGCTCTGCAACTTCAACATTACAAACTACCCAAAGTCACTGAAGTTTTAATTGGCCTTTGTAGATGTAGCTTCTTCTCATGATATCTCATTCATAAGAACCAGAGAAGAGCCTTTTTTCTTTTCTATTACTGCTTATACAAGGAGAAAGAGTGGATCTATGAATTGTATAAATGTGAGTCCTCTCTCATTTGTGTCCTCTGAGTCTCTCTCATCCCTTCAGAAAGGAGGGCTTCAATTGGGAAAAAAATAAAACCAAAACCAGCATCTGGAGGTGGCTGACAAAGCTCTAATGCTTCATGATCAGTGTTAGCCCTTTGATATTCAAAGCCAAAAGCAATAATGCCGCAGAAGTACTAAGATTTGATGGCCATCAGACCTTAATGCTCAGAGCTACTGCTACCAAAGCAGTTGGATACTATCTAACTGTATCTCTCTCTCTCTCTCTCTCTCTCTCTCTCTCTCTCTCTCTCTCT
>BDUI01000116.1:109073-158456 GCA_002335545.1 Apodemus speciosus | reverse complement strand
AAAATGTTACTTTAAAATACAACATTAAGACATCAATGATTTCTATTTTTTTTTTTTTTTGCTTTCTTATTTTTTTAATGTCACCAGACAGGGTAAACGCTATTAAAGATAATAAACATTTTTAATAGGTAAAAGAAATCCTCTGAAGAATTATAGCAATTGAACTCCATGGGATTTATCTTGCAGAACAAAATTTGTCTTACAGAATCTTAAACAACTCTAATCATTTTAACAAATTCGAGAAGTATTAGAATGTTATGAAATGAGAGGAAAGAATCTTTATAAACAGATTTGATTGATCAACTAAAACTATTGAAATAAGAACAAAAGTGATATTCATTTGAGAATCTTAAGGTATATTGGATTGCTAACTTGATAAAAATGGTGCTAAAATTTTCACATTTCCTCTGTACTGGCACTACATCTTATCACTCAACAAATGTGCCAGGAAAGTGTGACAATTTTATTGCAGTGTATACTTTACCAATTTTACATTTTAATAAATCTCAATGACCACATTTAATTCTCACATCATTACTCAAATCAATTCAACATTACCTTCATTTTATAAATTAAAAACTCAACTTCTGAGATGCTTGGCTCACAAATATTAGCACCAAAATGTATGTGTTAGGCTCTATACTATAGTCAACACTTCTTATATTGTGTTTGTCAAAGGTTTCAGAGAGCTAACATGTTGCCTTGTCAATGTAGTTTTTATAAAAAAGATTAATAAGTCTGTGCACACACCACACTGTTTTTTCTCAAATGACAAAAGTCTGAACAATCTGCCCCTAATAAAACTCAAGCTCGGATATAAGAAATAACTTCCTGACATTGCTTGTCACTCCAGGTATCCATTCTGCCATACCTTTAATGTTACTGAAACATAAGAAATTCAAAAATAGACATTATTTAGAAGTGGAGACGATGATAGAAAGTGCCCCCACTCCAGTGTATACTCCTATGACCAAGAAAAGAATCAACTGTAGTTTATTGTAAATGTACTATTCTGCTAGGCATATTTAAAGTCCCCATTTGAACACCATGATTTCTAAAGAAAGTGGGTTTTCCACTGACCATAGGGAGCTTAGGAGGAAGGAAGATCAGGGTGTGAATCTTCAGTCCTGCATAGGGGGGGGGGGGAAACAGGACAATATCAGGAAATGGAGGGAGGGGAACTGGGAGGAAAAGAGAAGGGGGAGGAAAAAGGGAGGCAGGATCCGGTACTGGAGGGGGAGGGAGAAAGTATGAGGATCCGGAAATTGAATAAAAATAAGTAGTTGTGGCAGATGAGGAACTGGGGGTAGCTGCTGGAGGGTCCAGAAGCCAGGGAAGTGAGAGGCTCCCAGGACCCAACAAAGATGACATTAGCTGAATGTCATTAGCAGAGGAGAGATAGAACCTTTAGGGACCACCTCCAGTAGATAGGCACAGCCTCCAGGCCAGTGATGGGGCCACGCACCCATCTCAAACTTTTTAACCCAGAAATGTTCCCGTCCAAAAGAAAGACAGGGAGAAAAAAATGGAGCAGACTGAAGGAAAGGCCATCCAGGGACCACGCCACCTAGGGATCCATCCTATCTGCAGACATCAAGCCCTGACACTTGCTGTTACCAAATGGTATTGCTGACAAGAACCTGGTATGGCTGTTCCCTGGGAAGTTCTACCTGCACCTGACCAATGCAGATGTGGATGCTCACAGCCAACCAACACACTGAGCTCAGGGACCCCAGTGGGGGAGCTGGTGGAAGGACCAAGAGGAACAGAATTGCAACACCCTTGGAAGATCAATATCAGCAGGCCAGACTGCCCAGTGCTCCCAGGGACTAGATAGACAACCAACCATAAGTATACAGGGAAGGATCCATGGCCTCACATACATATGTAGTAGGGGATGGCCTTGTTTGACATCAATGGGAGGGGAGGCCCGTGGTCCTGTGGAGGCTTGATGCCCCAGTGTAGGGGGATGATGGAGTGGTGGAGGGGTCGGTGGGGAGCACCCTCATTGAGGCAAAGGGGCAGGGAAGAGGGCAAATGGGATGGAGGCAGTTGTGGAAGGTTAACTGGGGAGGGAGATATCCTTTGATATGTAAACAAATGGACTGATTAATAAAAAAATTTTAAAAGAAACTGGGTTCTAAATACAGAATAAAAAACATATGCTGTATACACAAAGACTATTATTTTATCCAAAATCTTTGTAATCATCAATTTACTCCAGAAAGTAGAAAGCTACAAACAAGGACTGCCTTTGGATTCAAATTTGAATTTTTAGAAGTCATATTTGGATGTTGGAGGCAAGTGGCAGATCCTATTAAGGACAGACAGACTTCAAGGGATGTATGCCATTCTGAGCAACTGAGTGATTCTCAGATCTTTGCATGTTTTCTATAATGAAGATGAGTGTTGGTGGGCATGCGTAAAACTATTCAAAATGTTGGCATGTATAGAGAAATATCCAAGGATCTATAATAATGTTCTCTATGATAGTTTGACAAGCATATTTACAAAACACATTGCTCATCAGATTTATATTGAAAATAAATTTCTGAATGAACACAGACCCAGCAGTCCTTTGCTGTATATGTGTTGTAGGCCTCATATCAGCTGGTGTATGCTGCCTATTTGGTGGTCCAGTGTTTGGGAGCTCTCAAGGGTCCAGATTAATTGAGACTGCTGGTCCTCCTACAGGGACTCCCTTCTCCTCAGCTTCTTTCTGTCTTTCCCTAATTCAACCACAGGGCTCAACAGCTTCTGTCCATTGGTTGGATGCAAATACCTGCATCTGACTCTTTCAGCTGCAGGGTCTGTGTTCAATCAAAGATGATGCACCTAACCTTCAAGAAACTGGAGGCCCCAGGGAGTTTAGAGGTCAGGTGGGGTGGGGGGTAGAGGTGGAGACATCCTCATGGAGACACAGGGTGGGAAGGAGACATCATATGTGGAACAATCAGAGGCTGGACCTGGGTAGGGGCAAATAAAATCTGGAGTGTAAAAGAATAAATGAAAAATATGGAAATAACTTTGATTCTTGTACTTTTTCTTTGGTGCTTTAGTCCTTTCTCTACTTTTTTACATTGGTTTGTTTTTGTCCCATTCTGTTTTAGTTTGTATGTTCTGTTTTTCAACATTAATTTATTCAGTTTATATCCTCATTGCAGCCTCCCAGTCCTCCTAGTCTCCCTGTCACACAAGCCTTCCGCATACATCATCCCCTTCTCCTCTTGGGAAAAGGAGATCCCCACTGGGTACCAACCCATCTGATACCTCAAGTCAATGCAGGACTAGGTACATCCTCTCCCTCTGATGCCAGACAGGCAGCTCAGTTAGGGGAAGAGGATCCAAAGGCAAGCAAGAGAGTCACTGTAAGCACCTGCTTCAGTTGTGAGGGGCCCCACATGAAGACCAAGCTGCACATCTGCTAAATACGTGCAGGGGCCCTAGGTCCAGTACTTGCTCAGTCTTCAGTTGGTCGATTAGTCTTTGGGAGTACTCAAGGTTCCAGGTTATTTGACTCTGTTGGTCTTCTTGTGGAGTTCCTATGCCCTCTGTTTCTCAATTTTTCCCCCAAATCTTCCCATAACTTCCAGAATGCTAACATTTGCTTATGGATCTCTGAATATGTTTCCATTGGCTGATGGTTGGAGCCTCTCAGAGGACAGTGCTATTAGGCTCCTGTCTACAAGCATAACAGAGTATTATTGATAGTGTCAAGGATCAGTTATTGCCCATGTGATGTGTCTCAAGTTGGGCCAGTCATTGTTTAGCCATTCCCTCATTCACTGCTCCATCTTTGTCACTGCACTTCTTTTAGGCAGGACAAATTTTGGAACAAAGGTTTTGTGGGTGTTTTTTTTAATTTAATTTAATCAATTTAGATACCTGTTTGTTTTCTAATGAGAGAAAGAAAGAGTGTGTAATAAGTTCATAGAGAAGTGGAAAGATCTTGAGACATTGGTGGAAGAAACTAAATCAGAAGATATTGTATGAAATACAAATTTATTTTCAATTGCAAAAAAGGAATCATATATTTTAAATTTACTTAACTTAGCTAATATTTTCCAAATTATTGAAGAAATTTGGTGAATAGTTAGAATATAGATATTTAAATGTTTATTGAAGTCAATACAATATGTACAGTGGGGGGGAGGAGAAATAAAATTATATGATTTGGCAAGACTAAGAAAGTGTATATAAATATTTTTAAAGTGTGATGAGAAAAGTAAAAACTTATTTGGTGTAGCTCATAATCATATGATATGAGAACAGTATAATATCAGAGAAGTCCTTTGTAATCCTAAAATTATAGTTTTACCTCAAGTGAGGCTAAATAAAAGAATTGTATTTAATAAATACTATTTGATAAAATAATTAATAATATTAGTAACCGATATGAAACCATGTTCCTAAGGCAGAATTTTTGAGGATTAATACCAAATATAGTATCAATTTTACTAGCTTGAACAAGATACTAACCCTAGTAGTCCCTCAGTTTTTTTCTTCTTTTTTTATTAGATATATTCTTTATTTATATTTCAAATGATTTCCCCTGTCTTGGTTCCCCGCACCGAAAGTCCCATAAGCCATCTCCCCTCCCCCTGTTCCCCAATCTACACACCCCCACTTCCCTGTCCTGGTATTCCCCTATACTGGGGAATCTAGCTTTCTCAAGACCAAGGGCCTCTCCTCCCTTTGATGTCCAACAAGGCCATCGTCTGTTGCCTATGCATCTGGAGTCATGGGTAAAACCATGTGTACTATCTGTTTGAAGTTTTTGTACCTGGGAGCTCTAGGAGTACTGGGTGGCTCATATCGTTGTTCCTCCTATGATGCTGCAAACCCCTTCAGCTTCTTGGGTCCTTTCTCTACTCCCTCAGTTAAACTTTGTAAGGACTCTGTAGAATAGAGAGCATTAGTTTCTTCATTGTATATATAGGGAAGGTGGACATAGGAAAGTGAGAAAAATAACTAAGGCTACATGTTTTTATTATATGTTATATAGTACCTATTTCCATCCTTGTTCACACCAAGTATAGCTTGTCTTTCAATAAATAATTGCTACTTGGGCTATTTCTAACACACTTGGACACCTTGATTTAAATAAATTATTATTTCAAAATGATTATTTTAATTTATTAATCTATTTTTCAGTTAATTATATGTATAGATATAGAGTTCCTTTATTATTCATACAAAGAAACATGTGCTAATATGAAAGACAGTACACATATTTTCAACAAAATGTTCATTATTTGTTTGTAGAGGGACACATGACACAGTCTGCATGTAGAGTTGAGAGAACTTTATGGTGTCAGCTGTCTCTTTCCACATTTACATAGATTCTGAGACATGAACTCAAGTGTTCACGTGGCTGGCAAGAGCACTTACACCTGAAGCCATTTTTCTGGCCATTATTTATTCTTTCTGAGTCCTTATAGTGAGTCATTATTGCTTAAGACATACGCTAAACCAAGAAAGAATAGTCTTTGTTATACACACTTGCTCCATATTGTGGCGTGATTCATGCTGGGCATTGGGGATAAACAAAAGCGGGGCTATTAAGGCATGTGTGCTTATGATAGAAAGAAATAGCAACACTTTGATATGTTTCTAAAAAGTAAAATCTGAAAATGTTAATATTATACAAATTTAGAATAGAATATTTGCTAGTAGAGACAAGGCAATGTTAGGGACAAGTGAATAAATCAATCAATAAAAAAAGTGTTATTTTATAACAGGATAAAAGTTTGTTCTGTAGTTCAGCAAGATGTATGAGATTTTTCTATATAAAAATAACTATATTAATCATCATACATTGATAAACATCTAGTGTATGCATGAATAGAAACATCACACTAACTCACAAATATGTACAAATGTATAAACAAGAAAGTAATTCTAAAAATACTTRTAAAAATATGTTCTCTTCAGTGTCAGTTACAATGTTTCTGCAAACTTCTTGACCATAACAAATCGTTTCCATGCAATCAACATTGAACATCACCTCCATTATAAGATATTGTTTTGCTTGAAATAACATTGTAAAATTTGTGGTCAGTACCAAACATGCCACAGCACTTACTGAGCATATAATATATGGCAAAAGCCATCTGAGTTTTACTGTGTATGTATTCCATAGGAATAAAAAAAAAAGACTAAATTTATTTCCATATGAATGAATTCATCTACATAGACAGTAATTGAGTTTATAGAATTCCTTATTGCAGAGAACTGATGGTGAATTTATTTAAACATGGTGAAATAAATATTTTATCTCTATACATATATATATATATATATAATTTATAATGGTCAGAATCTATTGTGGAAATCAGTAGATCTTATATTAAAACTATGAATATCTAAATGGGAGAATATAATGTTTTCTCTTCTAGTATAATTGGAGGACATGTCATCTATAATGACTCAACAAATTTAATGTGACTAGAAAACATTAAGTGAAAAACAAATAGAACTTGTTATCAAACTAATGGGAAAAAATTTTGGTTTAATAAATTACATGTTAATATCAATGTGATCAAGATGTTTAGAAAGCTATTTTCATATTCTGTGTTGTAGAATATATTTTAATGATGCATACATATTTATAGAAATCTATAGATAATAGTAGTTTGTTCTGACTTCAATACAATTTAAATGCTTCTCCTTTTCTGTTAATAGAAAAGCGTTTTCCTTGTACCCAGAGTACCCACCTATCTCAGTTCCACACTAGGACTAGAACTTTAACTTTACGTGCATAACTTTTCCTGAATATTCATACAAATTACCTCTGAAAATGCCCTCATTAAAATGATCTGAGTAATAGTCCTTGCAAAATACTTTAAAATATGAACCTCGTGTAAATGCTAAGTAGCAATTTTATTAGTGTTAAACATTAAACAATAGCAGAGGGAATAATAAATTCAGATTTATGGCTTGGGCAAGGAAGAAAAATATTTTCTTAAGGAACATCGAAGGACAGTAAAAGGAGATCCAGGGAAAGAAAGCTACATAATACTGTGGCACAGAAATATGGAATCAAAGAAAAAGCTACACTACAGATTTTAAGAATCTGGTCTACTGTAATACCTTAATACAAATAATAATAAATTGCTGGAATGGGGTCAGAAGTACAAAAGTATAAGCTATTTGAAAATGGAGGCCTATTAAAGGACAAACTCAATCTTGTCATTAGTCACTTAGATGTGATGATGGGAAAATACCAGTATTTCTTCCAGGACACATGTAATAATTTGATTCTCATCACCTTGTAGTGCGAAATAACCTCATAATTTTCTATTAAAAATGGCTCAAGGCTCCCATTGTGCAATCCCCAACTCAACCATCAAAAATGCCCTTTCTCTCTATCACCTGCTTGTCAATCATAGTAGTTCAGCTTTTGAGTCATTGGTGGAAATGAGAAAAAAAAAGTTTGTGTTTTTCTTACTTTGTCCTTGGATATTAGCTCACCTTTGGAGAAAGATTTTTAATATACCTTTAGAGAAAAATCCTTAATCTGCATTTGTGCTTGTGCTGAAATATAACACTGAAACCAAGACCTCCAAGTGTCATTTGAAGACTATACAGATGATCAAATCTGCCCTAGGTGATATTACTCAAGTAAAGTTTAAACATACTCTGTCTATTTCAGGATACCAGAGTACCCATTGTGTAACTGATAACTGTCTTGATAGAAAAAAACAAGGCTTTCTCATCCAGTGTTCATGTTATAAGCCTGGTTCATGTTGATAGGCTTATATAGACTCAGGGTGAAAGAAAGAGAAGATTTTCCTCTATATGGAGAAAACTAGAAATGTCTTCAAGTACCCATTATTGACACAGAATTCTTCAGCATTCCTATAGTACTAGTAGTTTGATGTTTTTCTTTACATATTTGCAAAAGTAGTTCTAAATCTTTGATTTCATCATTATTCCTATATGAATAAATTAGTTTCATATTCTTTACTACAAAGTAATCATGTGCAAGAAATAAGATGTAGACCAGAAGAATATGTACCAAATCCATAAGACTGACAAAGATTCTCAATGAACTTTCACCAGCATATCTTTGGGATTTTGAATGATTTAAACATGTATATTCTCTGAGTATGACTACTATGGATAATCTCTGGTAAGATGAATCAGAAAAAAAAAAAAAACATGTCACCTCACAGACAAAAAGATAACAAGAAATGTGCCAGCATTGGAAGTCCAAAGCAGATTGATTTCTGTGAGTTCAAGGACAGTTGTTCTACACAGCAAGCTTCAAACCAGCCAGGTTGCATAGTGATGTCCTTAGAATAGATTCCATGGAGTATATCCCACACCCTTGATCATGAATTCTGATTTCCACAAATTCTATATTTCCTAGGACATAGGCATCCAATTTACAGAGTTTACAAATTATAAAAATGGGAAGAGAAGTAAAAAATCTTAATAAAATTCATAAATTATAAAGATGGTTATATGTTAGAATTTTGTTTTTAAAAATGGTTTTGGGGCTGTGCGGTGGTGGCGCACCCTGTAATCCCAGCACTTGGGAGGCAGAGGCAGGCGGATTTCTGAGTTTGAGGCCAGCCTGGTCTACAGAGTGAGTTCCAGGACAGCCAGGACTACACAGAGAAACCCTGTCTCAAAAAAATCCCCCCAAAAATGGTTTTGGAATATGTGAGTTATGTTCAGAGTTTCTTCACAAAATGATAGACATGAAAATGGTGGCTATTTCCTAATGATCTCAATCTTATAGCCTCCTATTTTTAAGCCACCACATTAGTCTTCACTTCAGTTTGGAACATATATATGTTCCTGTAAGCTGTATGCTAATAATTCCACTGTTCATGTCACTCATAAGTTCTCTTTTTTTATGGAAATTTCATTTGAAGGTGGAAGTTAAAGGATAGAGAAAAAATATTTAGTTGAAAAATGTGAAATTCAATATTAACGTTTAATAATACCAGTATAATATATACAAATCAGCCGGAGAATAGAGTCTTTGAGAGACAGTAGGAAATATTAAATAGCCATATAAGGCTTTATGAAGTTCAGTTGCTATTTTTTCAAGTTCCCAAACATTTTCAATACTATAGGAATTCTAACCAAGGGTGTAAAAATACATTTTGCAACTATGAAAATGACTATAATCACAAAACGCACACACAGAGACACACACCCAAGAATGTATACTGCAGCATCATTCAGAACCGTCAAATTAAACATAACCTGAATGTGTATCATCTGATGACTCAGTAGCAAACAGCTTACTCATAAAATAGACTGCTGTGTAATAGCAAAACAAGAACTAACTATCCACACTGATACAACAAAGATGGACCTCATCATCGTTATGCTAGGTTAAAGAAGTCATCCACAAAGGACTATTCATGTTATGACTCCATTTATATGAAAAGTTCAGAATAAGCAAAACTATGGAGTCAGGAATTGAATTAGTGGTTGATATGCCTAGGGAGTTGAATTGGGGGAAGAATGGGGATATAAAAGTATAGCTAACAGGTACTGAATTTCTTCCAAGAGATTCATGGTCTAAAATTAGATTGCTTTGTTATTTCCACAACTTTTGAACCATGAGTGTATTCCACAATGTATTTGAATAAAGCTAACAAAAAGTCAATATAAACAAAACCAGAAATATACAGGGAAAATGGTCAGGCAATAAAAGCAGACAATCCTTGGGAAAAATATCTCTAAGGACACACAAAGATGCCCAACATTGGTCATGGCAAAATATAATGAAAAAGGAGCATTATCACCTGTTGTCACCAGCATTCTGGCATAGACTAGTGTTTTAATATGTGCCTCTATGATTCTCACATTGCAGTTCTTTATTATATTAGTGGCTGCTTGATAATTATATGTTATACTTAACTGAATATCTATGCAATCATTTTTCAAAACCCGACAGCTCCTTGTAGTGGCCTGTCACTAAACTGGGACAGAAAATAAAAAGTTATCTCTGTAATAAATAACTTCTCACTAGACATTAAATCTATAATTAAAGGGAGCTGAATGCTACCCTCAGCATAGCATCTGGTTGTCCATATTATGAAGTACAAGCAGTGAAGTCTCATTTTGTCGATGGTTCTTAAATTATTACTGTCATTATCCTATAAAATATATCTTCAATAATCAACTCATTGATTCTCTTCAACTCTCAAAACAGAACCTGCTTCGTTTAGAATGCAAAAATAAATATTCTTTTATTATCAACTATCATAATGCAAAAGCAAAATGAAAATGAGTTATTTTCTAGCTCATTTTTCAACACCTTTTTATGTTAGTTTTTTTTAATGCTACATAATAGATAACCCTGAAGTTAACAGCTTGAACAGTACACATTTAATATTTCATGGTGTCTGTGAGCATAGCTTCACAGGGTTCCCAATAGGTCAGAGTAACAGACAGCAACAGTGCTTACCTCACTTAGCTTCGAATGGAAGCAATTCCCAGCCAGTTCAGTTTGTTAGCAGAGGTCACCACCTAGGAGATGGAAGTGAACTCTTCTACTACCCTGTTGGAACCTGGAACTGAACTACTTGCAGTTGAGCAAATGTTAATTTGCTTTCTTATGTAATGGACACCAAACCACTGCATCTATTATCTGGACAGTCTTCCCTAATAGAGGTGGTCATAGGGGTTTCATCTCATCATGTTGGCCATGTAGCATCAGATAGAAGCAAATTGCTTGCTCCCGCAGCTCCTAAGAAAAAGTGTAGTTAATAGAAGGTGGTGATTTTGAGACCATTCTTTGTTAAAATTTATTAATTTTATTTATATTTTTTTACTTACTCACTTTACATCTCACTCACCAATCATCCCCCCACAATCATCCCTTCTACCCTTCTCCTCTTCCTTCTAAGCAGCTGGGGGTACCCTGGGTCTCCCCCCACCCTGGTACCCATCCCCCATCAAGTATCTAACTAGGCACATCTGAGGCCAGACAACATAATCCAGCTAGTAGAACATATCCCACAGTCAGGCAACAGCTTTTGGGATAGTCCCTACTCTATTTAGGACATGAAAACCAAACTGTAAATCTGCTACGTATGTGCAAGGAGTCCTAGGTCCAGCCTGTATATGTTCTTTGATTGGTGCTTCAGTCTCAGAGAGACCCAAGGATAAAGGTTAGTTGACTCTGTTGGTCTTCCTGTGGCATTCCTATCCATTCTAAAGGATATGCACTGTAAAATGATTTTAAAAGTTCTCTGCTATGAGGAATATTTTTGATATATTGCAGATTTTGTGCTAAAGCTCTGATGTAAGTCACTCTCTAATGCAACCAACAATTGTAAGATTGAATTTAAGAAGTATCATTCTGTTTTCTGTAGAGTAGGTACCTTCTGAGCCATTGCAGGGGTGGGGTTAATGTGTATTTCACAAGTAAAGAAATCTGGATCAGGAGCCTGTCCCTACTCCCTGTCATTTGCACCACTTTGTTTTTGAGAAATGAGCCTGCAAAGACTGGGTCCTCAAACACAGCAGAGTAGTCTCATTTGATATCTGTCTTTGCCAGTTCTGTTAAGTCACTCATTTTACCCATTTTATTACAATAATAAAATGATAGCATTTTATCATTCAAAACGTGGCTGAATAAATTTTCTTCTGTAAGAAATGAAAATAAACTTTGTGCTCACAAGTCAACTATAACTTAACAGTTAGAGGGCATCTTTATATTTTATAATCAGTATTATTATTTAAAGAGTGGACAGTTAATCTTTTGATTATTTGAATTCAGTAATTATTGTCAAACAAATTTATACACACTCCACCAAAGGGGGGAAAAATCACAGAAGTGAGCTTTGTACTGGTATTGATTCAATCTTACTCATAGGGATGTATACATGTGGTTCATCTTTGATACTTATGTTTGGGCCCATAGTACACATGAAGCGCTCACCTCAGAATGAAGTGGAATTTCTGGCATTAACAGAATGCTTTTTTGGACAATAAGCTGTAATTAGGACAATTAGGAAATTACTATTTGTTTCCTTGCAGTTTGCCACCATGATGCTCAGGATGGGGATCTTTGTTCCTTTGTTTTTGAGACCGTATTTTAATCACAAAATGTCTTCCTTCTGTTTTCTCCCTCCAGCATTCCCACATACACCTCCCTGTTTGCCATCAGATTCACAGTTTCCTTTTTTATTAATAGTTATTTGCATTCATAAATGTATTTACACATGCATATGTATTCCTAAATATAACCCACTGAATTTATATAATATTACTTTTATATATGTTTTCAGGGTGATTGGTTGAGTGCAAAATGGTCAGGACCACCTCCCAGGTGGGGCTCCATCCAATAACGGCTGAGCTCTCCCCCAATAATCACAAAGAAAATGTCGTACTCTTGGACCTCATGGGGACATTTTCTCAGTTGAAGTTCCTTCCTTTTAAACGACACTAACTGTCAATTTTACATAAGACCAGTTAGCACAATTAATTTTGGGGGGCGTTATTAAGCTCATTTAGTGAAACGTCAAACATATCTGGAAAGCAAAAGCTATTTTTTTTAACTTGGGCAAGTAAATGTAGCTTCTAACTAAATCAAGGAAAAGCACAGGTGAATGTAATGCTATCAACTCATTGCTTGTGTGGTCCCAGAAACAGTTGTTCTGGGACCCTACCTAAGACTATAAAAATAATATTATTCACTAAAATACCAAATGGACAAAATAAACTATTTGTAGGGCATTAAGATAAACTAAGCATGTGTGCATATTATTTGATCTATTAGCATATTTTACTCTGAGCTTAATTTCCATATGATAATGTACCATAACCTAAACCAAATGCATCAGAGAGGCTGCAAAAATTTCTAGTACTAATTGAGAGAAGAAATCTCATTACAAAATACAGTAGCAACCAACTGACTTTTAAAAGGTAAACAAGTTAGTGAAATTGGTCTTTAAAAAATTAAGACAGTGGCTGGAGAGATGGCTCAGTGGTTAAAAGCACTGACTGCTCTTCCAAAAGATCCTGAGTTCAATTCCCAGCAACCACATGGTGGCTCACAACCATTTGTAATGGGATCTGATATACTCTTCTGGTGTGTGTCTTAAGATAGCTACAGTGTACAGGTATAAATAATAATAAATAAATTATCATTATTTTTTAAAAAAGAGGAGACAAATTTTAAAAAAAGTAAATCAGGGCAAAGCCAATGACCAATGAATAGTGAACATGGCTAAAACCCAGTACTCATCAGTACTAAAACAACTAATTTAGTTATTTTGACAAAGAATTATAATGGTGCGTAACTATTGATATTCCAGATGAAATAGAACATAGTATGTCTTAGATCATTTATGGAAGTAAGTTTAATATTTATAGAAATTATACTGTAAATTTGTATATCAATGAAAGAGAGAGATCACGGATATTCATCAGGACAGCTGCATAGAACTTTTTTATTGTTTTCTTTATTTCATATCAAGTCATTCAGAAAGATTCATAGATAGCATGTTTGAGGCTGAAAGCTATGTAAAATATCACTCCACATGCCAAAAGTTCACAAATATTTTTGACTTATAAGGTTTTCTTATGATAGAAGTCTGGGAAAACCTATGGAAAGTCGGGAAAGTGATTGATAAATTCCAAACAGCTGTAGGACTAGGCTCAAAGAAAAGTTTGTAATATTGCAAAATGGATTTTATTCCTAAAACAGGTGAGAGCTTTAGGTGATATGCATGTGTATTCCTAATAACTATATAAGCAAAGCTTAAAAGTTGTTGTGGTCTTTAATTAGAATGAGGGAATGCATCCAGGTTCTAATATGTACTCTCATTGTGAATATTAAGGGGCCAATGGAAATAACAATTATAAAAGAACCAGTGCGATGTTTGTAACTACAGTGTGAGTCAGAAAAACCGTGCTTCTGTGAGTGACAGGGTACTGTTGCCCCTTTTGTGCACCATTTCTACTTCCAAGTGAAAACTCTTTTGAATGCAGTGCCTCTGGTTTCCGAACAAGCTGTTTGCCTGTGGGGGTTTCCATCTCCTACCACCGGGCTTCTCTTCTACAAGGCTGTGGTTACCAGATCAGCAGGAAGCTGGTAGCTACATAAGTTTCCATAGAATGTATTATTTCTTTCTTACACCTCAGTTTACACCTCTGAGACCAAAATGCCCATGGATGAGAGGGTTTTCTTTCTTTCATGAATTATTAATGACCTTTTCAGAAGAAAAAAAAAAAGAAAAGAAAAAAGAAAACCTGACAGCTCTCGGACTGATATGCTCTCATGTCGACACATCTCTTTTCCATTTGTTTTACATCCAAAATTAAAGTCCTTAAAGGCCAAAGTGAAAATTCTTGTCTTAACATAAGCAATTACAGCAAAAGAACAAGGTAGAATTTTGTTCGAGAGAACAACAGCTTATGGAACAAATACCGATACAAGCAAATGTCTGCATTGCCTTATTTTGTCTCTGGAGGTTATTTAATATTTTATAGAAATGAGCAAGTAGCACATATAAGGTGGAGTTAGTGCACAATAAATTATCTTGCTTTATTGTAAAAATTTAGGTTTTTTTTCTCGATCTAAATTATTGAATTGAGTCCTTAAATAGCATTTTAGCACTTTTGCTTTGCTTTGGTAATAGATTATTCTGTTTAGAAGTTTGTTGCTTTCTCTTCAATGCTTAAAACCAAGTCAGCATCCAGAATAAAAGCAGCCACAACTTTTAATTTATTTTAAAGCTGAGTATTGTTATTCAGATTTACTATCAAAGTAATTAATGGTAACAACTATGCATAATGTTCAGCTAATAAATGTTAGCCATTGTAAGCCACAGAGGAGGAAACCCAGCATGTAGCCAGGTTGGAGGAGGCAGGCAAATGACAACCAAATTGGTGAAATTTACTGCTGCCTTTGTGTGAAGCACCTCAGACATCAATCCTGCACCCTCCCTGCTGCAGAAGCTAAGACATTGGTGGTTTGCGTGATATTTTATAGTGTCAAGCTTGCATTTGCAGGAAATACAAGCATAATCAATGAGAGATTAGCGTATGTGTCAGGAAGAAAGGAGAAAGGATTTCTTCCAATAATTAACATATAGGTCTGGGATATCGTCCACATGGAATTCAAGCCACAGTAATAGACGCTATGGATCTGATATCTGCATGCTCAAGAAGAATAGAATTGTAGTAAAGGCTGCTGGGTCTGGCAAAAGACAATCTATTTTTCATCTACTTCTTAGAAGCAAAATTCCCAAATATGAGTACTATCCACTACTTAGTGTTCTTTTTTAGAAGTATATGTTGATTTATTATCATCTTTCTTAGAAGTTTGTCTATTAATACACCACAATACTTTTAATAAAATCAAAGTGTGTATCCTCTTGGCCATTGTTTATCAAGTGTAGCCTTAAGCAAAAATTCTTAGTTTTTATCTTGATAGTTTGATAAATTCACATACACATCACTATGTCTTAAAGCATTTATTCATTTGTTTGTTAACTGCATTTATGTATAGGGTTGTATTTGTTACAGTTTGTTAAGGACAGAGAAAACTTACAGGAATCTGTTCTTTCTTTCCACCTTGTGACTCCTGGGAGGTGAATTGAAGTCATTGATATTGAAAGAAAGTTTCCTTTCCAACTGTGACATCTCTCCATCTACTTATCACAGGTTTTCCTTCAACAGACATTACCTCACTTTCCCAAGCATTTTAGTCCAGTAGCTAAAGACATATGTGCTGAGACTGATTTACAAATAGTGATGGGAAGCTTTCCTTGAGATCACTGATGTAATGACTTATCCTATTTGCTATATAATTAGGACAACTTAAAGTATAGTGACTGTTCTGGAATGGTTTTGAGTCATCATTTTAGTAAACTCTTCTCTAAAATATTTTAAATAAAACAGTTATCTAAGACCAGAACATTGAATTTAATACCAATTTTCGTTTAACACATTTAATTAACATTGTAACTGGAAAATATTCTAATGTAAATGGCTACACTACTCAGAAAAGGTTCTGTCCTGCGAGCCCTTGCAGGACTTAAGAGCAACAGGGAGAGGAAGGAATCTGAATGCAGGCTTGAAGTTTTGTATTTTCATTTGAAATAAAAATTAGTGTTCCCCAGACCTACCTTTAAGTTAGAAAGACTGTGTGATGAGGAGAGGTATTTTAAAGATCTAAAAAAGAAAGAAAGGAAGGAAGGAAGAAAGAAAAAAAGAAAGAAAGAAAGAAAGAAACAAACAAACAAAGAAACAAACAAACAATAAAGAATTTGTGAGGATGGGACAAATTAAAGAGAGTTTAAAATATGTTAATTACAGAAACGTAAGATTGACGTGTAGAGAATTTCTATGAAGGAGAGTAATAATGAAGCCAGAACTATGAATGTCTAAGGTGCTGTTTCCTCAGTGGTTCTGATTGACTTCTACTGATTTAATTGTATCTCTCACCAAATATACAAATATGACTGTATTTGATTTAAAAAAGAAAAGGAAAACTGTATTTAAAGCAAGATTTAAAAAAGTCAGAAAAAAACAAAAACAAAACAACATTAACAACAACAAAAACAAAAACAAAAAAACAGAAAAGACCGAGTTGAAGGAATAGTCAAAAGAACTACCTGGTACTCTCTAAAAGTTAAGAAACTGAAGTCAATGGCGATAAGCAGTTTGCCCTGCTTGGTGTGTTTAGTGTATGGTATTAACATATGTTTTAGGCTTCTTTCTGTTACAGTGATCAAATACTATGACTGAATAAACTTGAGGGAGGGGTGAATTTCTCTAAGTTTATAGGCTACTGGCAATCTCTGAGGAAAGATGGACAGGAACTTACAACAGGAAGGCCAATTTGTTCTTTTCCAATGCCCAAAGAACTGGCTTAGAGCCAATACAACTCAACAGAAACCATAAGGGAATGCTGCTTTCTGGTTCACTTACTGGCTTATGTTCAGGGAGTTTTGGGAGCTTATGTGTTCAAAGGGTGGTAATACCCACAGTGGGTTAGGTCCTCCAAATCAATTAATAATGAAGTGAATCAACCACATATGCTCACAGGAAAAATCTAATCTGGCTAATCCTTCAAATGCTGTTCCTTCCTCTTAGCTATCTACGTCAAGTTGACAGCTAAAGATAATTAGAACTATGAACTGTACTAGCAAAGTAATGAATGAGTAAGCAGATTCCCTTTGTAAAATATACTGATAAAACATGTGATCCTGACTTCATTGAATGGGAAAATGCTACATATGTGTATATTCAGTAGCACATTGTAGAAAAATGATGAGAACTGAAAGTTATATTTTCCTTTCAAATGACTTTCCCTGCTTTATTAATTCCTACTAATGTGACTATAGGTATTACAAAATATATATCTGACTAAAGACACATATATTTCATAAATAAAAGGTGAATTTTTGAGGTCAGATTCATAGCATGGATCTTGTTTCTTGGGGATACCGTTTTATTGAATATGATCTGTTAGTGCTTCTTTTCTTTGGGGTATTTTCTACTATTGGAAGAGAACCAAAGCTTTCTCATCCTGATACTCATATTCTATACAATTTCTAAATCGGACTTCTGTAAACTAATAGAAATTTTGTTGTTAGAGAACATTGCATAAAGCCCATAAATTTAAACTCACACAAGAGATGCTAAACCTTTGTCTAAAGTTTTACAGTAAAATGGTTAGTGGCTTTGGATTGCCCATTACCTATATCTAAGCATGGAGTCAACTTCCTTGAATCACAGGATCTTAGGAAGGACAGATGAACACTGGAAAGCAGCTGTGACTTTCTGTAAAAGCCTGACCACTCTTCAAAGAACAAAACCTTTCAAAACATATTACCATCACCCATAGCAAAATGTAGTTCTTTAAAGGTATTAGTTTAATAACCGAAGTTGGGAGAAATAATAAGATTTTTATATAAGAATTTGCAAAATGCAGTAGAAGAAAAAATATTCCAGAAAGAATGATAAATTGAATAGGAAAGCCACTGCATGTTTGTACTTGTAGAAATTTCATAGCATGCTGTAAAATAAAATAGACTATTCTTGAAGCCTGCTGATAAACTCTGTAGCATGGTGAGAGAGACTGAAGGAAAAGAAGCTGTGCTGGAATTGGGGAAGTTGCTTTATTTAAAGAAATATGTGAGATTTTTTTTAAAAAAATAATCTAGATGTCCTCTTAAATCCCTTTCTGATCCTCTACATGGGAAAAATCAAACCTGGGAAGGATTGGTCTGCTGTCTTTCTTTCCTAAACTGAGTTTCTTACAGCACAATTCAAGATTAACAATAAATCAGCTTTCTTTCAGATGACCAGTCATGTGAACTTTCCAGTGCTTCTTCCTCGTTTCTAATATTTTGATGACGTTGAAAGCACCTCTGCTTTTTAACTAGATATTGAATGGCTGTAATTGTACTACCTGAGCTAATTAGGTAACTGGAGCATGTTTACCATGCTTATCAATTTTCTGTCCAACAGAATATCTCAAAACTAGTTAACAAAGGATGACAGTGTAGAATGCTTGCCTAATTGTATATAAAGAAGTCCTTCAAACTAGCCAATGGTTTCAGTTAACAAAGTGAGATGAGCATCGTTCACTGCACTATTGACTTTCTGCAATCACTTTTCAGGAATCAAGCTTTTTTTATTACCTTATAGTAAAGCTATTATTATAAGCAGACAGAAATTTGCCAGATTGTGCAGAAAATTGTATAGGCGCTGTTTTAATTTTAACCTTAGAACAATCACACACAAAAAAAGTATGACATTTTTCTTTATTTCAGAGGGCTTTAAGAATATATGAATAGAGAAAAGGGGATTTTATGTCTACAAATCATAAATTTCTTGGAGGAATATATGAGAATGTTAACAAAATGCCAAATTTTGTATACATAATTTCTTAGTGACAGAAAAACACTTTCGTTTTAGGTGTTAAATAAGTTATCTTATTATCTTGTACAATTGGACCATAACTTAAAATAGACTTTGAACAGAGCATAAATGTTTTCAATATTTGGAACTTATTACTGAATAACTAAAGGAGGGAACTAACTCCTTGATTATTGGATTTTAGGCACAGTCCACAGAAGGAAACACATGCTTGCAATTTTAAGTCTGTTCAAGAACCCATGGTTTAGGAGCGCACAGCCCCTTTAGATGAACTATTATTTTGCAAAATGGACATAGTCAAACAAGCCTTCTTCATTCCTGTCTCTATATCCATAGATTAATTCAGTTCCCAACACCACCACAGATATTTCTGTGTGTAGTGGACAGTTGTTAAAGCAGAAACCTGCAACTGCCCAACGTTCAGAGAGTGTCAGTAGAGTGTTCAACCACAAGTGATACATGTACATCACCTTGCTTTATCTGCAAGGTGCAGGTATCATCAAGGGGAGCAGAGAGATAAATATTTTTAAAGCCACAAGTCAGAGAAAACAACAACTATGAAGATATGGTGAATCTCTGAATGCCCTCCGGGGGGGGGGGAATACATTATTCTTCTATAATTACTACATTTCTTAATAAAACTAAATCTACTTGATTACTATAGCAATATGTTACAAGAGCTATTACACCTCAACTACAGTTGTCTGAGGAAGACTAGCAGAAGATCAAGGTAGTTAACTTCTACCATGGAGGAAAAAATGGTTTTATAAGCCCCAACATCTACCTGAGAAGTTATGAATAGTTGGTGCCTTTGAGGGGAACAGTCAGTTTCTTTAAGGGTACAGCTCTTAGTATCTTATCCATATCCCACTGGACAACCCCATACCCAAGGGTTTATGTGTAGGACAAATTGGATTCCATGGATTATATAAAAAATAAATAGAAAATGAAGCTGGCTGTGTGAGAAAAGAGTGAATCTTGGCAGAGTTCTGGCAAAGAGAAGATAGGTAAATATAATCAAAATTCACTGTAAGAAACTCTCACAATTAAAAAATATGTTATATCTAAAAATAAAGATGCAAATGATGAGACTGAGACACCTTGCTCTGAGTAGACTCATATTTACAGAAAGTGAAACAAATATAGTGTTTTTGTTTCTTTTATTGTTGTTGTTGCTTACTTTCTACCTTTCTCTAAAACTTCTTTTAAGACCAAATATACCAGTGAAAATTAAAACAGAGAAATGGTTAGATCTTAACTCTGTCTCATAAACTGTAAGTTGTATTTTCGGAAACCGAATGCAGAATGCTGTCAACATTTGTGAGTAAATATGTCATATCCTCGGAACATATTTTCTAAACTTTCATTGTGTGTTCAGCTTCAATCTACCAGCTGGCTCTGATGAGATGTGGTCCAACCCTGAACACATTCAAAAGTCAGTTGAAAATATTATGAAGACCTGACTGTGTTTTCCAGTCAACCTAGATTCTTTTGTATCAGTTCTTCCATTAAGCCACATAATCTGAAAGAAAGAAAGTGTGGAAGCACTGGTGTAATGCTTTTGACTCATGTGTAGTATAAACAAAATAGTCTACAGAAATTTTAGGTAAGACAGTAATACAAAAATTGAAATTGTGTTATGACATCATTAACTAGCTTTTATGAAAAATTAGGAAGTTATTCTAAATCCTCTTGCACTGTTATAAGTATTTTCTACAAATTGGAAAGAGGGCTCTAAAATTGCCAATCCTGTGTTCACCTAAAATAATTTTCCTTTTATGATTCTGTCAGTGTCAATTAAAATTCTTTTACTTGTTTTATTTTCCTCCTACTCAAAAGTATAAAACTCTTGTTGTACTTAATACAACTACATGCATAACGTGGAGAACACTTTTGTTCACTATTTATAGTAAATTTCTGTCTCAACTCCTTTCTAATGAATGGAAACAATGTAACAATAAATTTTGGAATTTGTATTCTGGAGTCAAATGATACTGTCTTGATTTCAAATTTTTCTCATTATTTGGCATGTAATGTAATGTGAGTTTCCTTTCCAAGCTTCAATTTCTTCACACTCAATATTAGAATAATAAAATCACATCCATGAGTTTTTATTTTCTGAGACACTGCTTCGTGGAGTAGTCCTTGTTGCACTGTGTATGGGAAACACATGTCAGCTGTCCATTTCTTTTTATTCTTGTTTTATTATTGTTTTAGGTTACAGATAATATGGAACTCCCTCAGTCTAACCCAAAAGCTTTCTGCATGAGAAGAAACAAATGCACAACCAACTATGAATAAAACCCCGAGACACAGAGCTGTAGAGATGTTTCTTAATGCATTGAGGGTAGTGCGCCATTTTATTAGTCTTGAGCTCTATGTACAACTCATGGCCTTCAGAAACAGTTCAAAATTAAGGCTTGTTTCTACTTATTACCTCTGTGATGAAGTAATCTTCAACATCCTTAAGTAGGCTTACTTAGCTCCTGTGACATATTCTTTTAATTACTAAATCTTTGGAGCTGCCGTTCTTTCTGGGGTGGCTCCAGATCTACCAGTACACTGAATTAAATGCAAATGGTGCTGAGTTCAATTTCCTCCAGTTTTTTAGCTTCAGACTTGTTCCAATCCACTGCTCTATTATTATTTTTTCCATTTCTTTGGACTTGTAAAAATTCCTTCAATGAAAAAAAAGCACTACCATGCACGATATGCCTAAAATTCTATCCACATTACCATTCTCTAAAGATTAGAGTAAATATACAAACCTTTAAGTTGAAATTGAGGATTTGTATTTAAATCTATGACTTGAGGTATTTTAAAACTTAATTTTTTTTAGCACTTTTTCACAACGTAGTTTGGAGTGGACCCATTTTTCACTTCTTTTGTTGAGTATAATGCTAAATACTTTACTCTTTTGATGCCATCATGTAGGCTTGTATTTGCAAAACCTACTTTTAATAAGGCTACATAAATGTTTTAACCTTCCTTTAGTCCACTAGAGGTAGGAGAAAGGAAAGGTTGATAGGCCAAAGAAGAATGTGGACCTATTTAGAACTTAGAAACAGATCTCCAAGCAGCACACAGCACAGGAAGCCAGCTATATACCCAGCAGCCAGCGCAGAGGAGGCAGCCTGCACAGGTGAGACCTGCCCTGCAGAATTGAGGATCCTGTCTGATGGCCTCTGGCAAGAGACTTCCGGTTTCTGACTCCCTGTCTGGAACATCCCCCGGCCACAGCTTGCCATCTCCAAGTGGCTCAGGAAGCTAGCTATTCACCCAGTGGCTCTGAGGAGACAGCTAACACAGCCTGCGTGCAGAGGTGATCCAGGCCACAGAGCTACATAACCAAATAAATCTACAAGAGAGTGGGTCTCAGCTGCCATCTTTGCTCCTGTGACCGTGTAACAGATTGGTAGGCAGAGATCACCAAAGTAGAGAATCACTTGGGACACACCCCACCAGGACTCTACCTGCACCCAGGAACTCAGCAGCACCACAGCAATTTGTGCCAGGGGAAGGCATGTCACCCAGGGTTGCTAAGATAGGCCTGCAGGCACACAGGAAGGGCAAACACCAGCCAGTGACAGCAAGACCAAATAATACCAGAGATAACCAGGCAAAAGGCAAACATAGGATAGTTGCTAACAGAAATCAAGGCAATATGGCACCATCTGAAACCAATTCTACCACAACAGGAAGTCCTGGACACCCCCCAACACACCAGGAGAGCAAGATTTGGATTTAAAAATCACAGGTTATGATGCTGATGGAGGGCTTCATGGAAGGCTTCAAGAAGGACATAAATGGCTCCTTTAAAGAAATACAGGAGAACACAAGTAAACAGGGAGATGTCCTTGAAGAACTAAGGGAAAACACAACAAAACAGGTGAAGGAATTAAACAAAGCCACCCAGGATCTAAAGAAGGAGGTAGAAACAATAATGAGATCACAAAGGGAAATAACTCGGGACATAGAAAACCTAGGAAAAAAGTCAGCAGTCATGGATCCAAGATTCAACAACAGAATACAAGAGTTAGAAGAGAGAATCTCAGATGCAGAAGATACCTTAGAAAGCATTGAAACAACAGTAAAAAGAAATGAAAAATGCAAAAAACTCCTGACCCAAAATATTCAGGAAATCCAGGACAAGACCAACCTAAGGATTATAGGTATAGAAGAGAGTGAAGATTTCCAACTTAAAGGGCCAGTAAATATCTTCAAAAAATTGTAGAAAAAAACTTCCCTAACCTAAACAAAGAGATGTCCATGAGCATACAAGAAGCGGACAGAACTCCAAATAGATTTGACAAGAAAAGAAATTCCTCCAGTTGCATAATAATTAAAACACCAAATGTACTAAACAAAGAATGAATATTAAAAGCAGTAAGGGAAAAAGGTCAAGGAACATGTAAAGGTAAACCTATCAGAATTACACCGGACTTCTCACCAGAGACTATGAAAGTCAGAAGAGCCTGAGCAGATGGCATGCAGACCCTAAGGAACTGCCAACCCAGTTTGTTATATCCAGCAAATCTCTCAATTACCATAGATGGAGAAACCATAACAAAAAGAAATTTACATGGTATCTTTCCACAAATCCAGCCCTTCAAAGGATAATGAATGGAAAACACCAACAAAAGGAGGGAAACTACACATAAGAAAAAGCAAGAAAGTAACCTTCTTTCAAGAAAACCATAAGAAGATAACCACACAACATAAAAATTACATCAAAAATAGCAGGAAGCAACAATCACTATTCCTTAATAGTTCTTAACATCAATGAACTCAATTCCACAATAAAAAAGAGACTAACAGATTGGATTCTTAAACAAGACCCAAAATTTGACTGCATACAGGAAATGCATTTCGGTGACAAAGACAAACACTACCTCAAAGTAAAAGGCTAGAAAACAGTTTTGTAAGCAAATGGTCCCAGGAAACAAGCTGGAGTAGCCATTCTAATATAGGATAAAATCGACTTTCAACCAAAAGACAACAACGACAACAACAACAACAACAACAAAGAAAAGACACAGAGGGACACTTTATATTCATCAAAGGAAAAAATCTACCAGGAAGAACTCTCAATTTTGAACATCTATGCCCCAAATACAAGGGCACCTGCATTTGAAAAGGAAACCTTACTAAAGCTTAAAGCACACATCACATCCCACACAATAATTTTGGGTGACTGAAACACCTTACTCTCTTCAATGGATCAGGTAAACACAAAATAAACAGATACAGTGAAACTAACAGAAGTTTTAGACCAAATGGATTAAACACATATCTATAGAACATTTCATCCTAAATCAAAAGAATATACCTTCTTCTCAGCAACTCATGGTACCTTCTCCAAAACTGACCATATAATTGGTCACAAAACAGACCTCAACAAATATAAGAAGATTGAACTAATTCCATGCTTTCTATCAGATCACTATGGAGTAAGGGTGGTCTTCAATAGCAACAAAACAACAGAAAGCCCACATGTACATGGAAGCTGAACAATGCTCTACTCAATGATAACTTGGTCAAGGAAGAAATAAGGAAAAAAATCAAAACCTTTTTAGAAATTAATGAAAATGAAGGCACAACATACCCAAATTTATGGGACACAATGAAAGCAGTGCTAAGAGGAAAACTCATAGCYCTGAGTGCCTCCAAAAAGAADCTGGAGAGARCATACACTAGCWGYTTAACRGCACACCTGAAAGMTYTRGAACARAAAGAAGCTAATACACCCAAGAGGAGTAGAAGGCAGGAAATCATCAAACTCAGGGCTGAAATCAACCAAGTTGAAACAAAAAGAACTATACAAGGAATCAACAAAACCAGGAGCTGGTTCTTTGAGAAAATCAACAAGATAGATAAACCTTTAGCCACACTAACCAGAGGGCACAGAGACAGAATCCAAATTAATAAAATCAGAAATGAAAAGGGAGAAATAACAACAGAAACTGAGGAACTTCAAAAAAAAATATCAGATCCCACTACAAAAGCCTATACCCAATCAATAGACAGAAGCTAAATTAAGGAAAACCTGGAAGAAGATGAGGAGGAGGGCAAACTTGAAGGAGGACCAATAGTCTCAATTAACCTGGATCCCTGAGATCTCTCAGACACTTGAACCACCAAAGTGGCAGCATACACGAGCTGATATGAGATTCCCAACACATATACAGCAGAGGACTGCTACATTTGGGTTCAATCAGACAAGATGCACCTAACCCTCAAGAGAATGGAGGCCACAGGGAGTTTAGAGGTCTGCTCAGGTGGGGATGGAGTTTGAGGGGTGAGGACATCTTCATGGAAATGGGAGCACAGAGAGGAGGTATGGGATATGGAATAGTGTACGAGGAGGGGAATAAAATCTGGAGTGAAAATTAAAAAAATAAATACATACATACATACATACATAAATACATAAATGATTAAATTAAAAACAAGAAACATAAGAAGTTCTGCAACTCTTTACTTTGAATTAACACTACTGTGTACTGTGCATGCCAACTGTATTTATTATAGGATTATATGAAAATGAATGAAATATTAAAATCATATTTTCAAATCTACAGCATATTTTGTGTCTATGAAGAAAAATAAAAAATTAAAGATCTAGCTCATTGAAGCCACACAAAAACCTCATAAAATCTCCATAAATTCCACCTTAAAAGGCAGATTTTTTCATTTTAATTTTGATATCGTATTAATGTAGAATAATACAGGTTTATTCAATAAATCATTCCATCAAGTCTCACTGACTGCTATGGAAGTCTTTATACGTGATATATAGGACTGCTATTATTATCAGTGCTGTTAATATCCTTTATAACATTTAAGCCAACTATTATTTTTTTCAAATTTAATTGATGATTTGGGAATTTCACATCATGTACCCTGATGATCACACTCACTTCCAAGTCTTCCCAAGTCTTCTCCCTCCCCCCATTGCAAGGAAGGAAACATATCACTAGCTATGTGAGTAAAGTTCAGGACAAAATAGTTTATCCTTTGCTTTAAAAAAGAATTTTTTTAATTTTCTGCTAACTCAGTTTTAAAACTGAGTTTATAATCAGATAAATATCAGATTCTCAAGACATTTGAGTATAAATTTGAGTTTCTCACCAGGTAAATATCAGATTCTCAAGACATTTTCACCTATTTAATGTAAACTGAGAATTTTTACTAATTAATTACATAAAATCATCATATTGACCTTTTTGTGTAATCTGAAATTATTATTCAAGGGAGACATGTGAAGATAACTCTTTATAAACTATTAAGAGTATTGTCTTCAATCTTCTACATCAAAAACACACACTGTAATTCAGTTTCTCATAGGTATACACTTCAATTTAAAACTAAAAATTTCCCAATACATTAATGATTTCAGCGAATGAACTAAAAATCTTAAACCAGAGCTCTACGAGGCTATGATATTTTTTCAGAGTCCTGCAGAAGCTAATAAAATGCATTGATTCTTCTCAAAAGCTAAGTAGAATATAAAGGCTTCCTAGATTAGGGAACAGAGTTAAGAATTGAATATTCTAGATGGGATCTATAAGTAGCCTTGGTATTATGCAATGAGGCATAAGAAGAATTGACTGAGAACACTTGAGGGAAAAACAACACCAGCGATTGATGCAATTAAAATCCACTTATTTTACAAAATCTTATTTCTTCTTGTTCTGCCTGATCAACTTTTTCTGTATACCTTTTGTTCCCTTAAGAAACAAAAACTTTCTTTTGACATGAGGCCCAACTGAACAATTTAACACTGCTATTAATAAAATAAAATAAATTATTTCCTGTAAATGCTATTTCATCGTTGAGTGACTTTCCTGAGTGGCTTTTTGTAAAGGTTCCAGAAGTTTAGATCATGCCAATTCTAATCTCATGCTCTTCTCTGATTTCAGTGAAGATAACCAGAGGCTAATAGAGTTTTTTCATTTCTAATTGTTAATTGATAATTGAGAAAACTGTAAAAGAATAAGCATGCATTGAGGTCACTTTAGGATTAGAACAAAGCATTATTCTCTTAATGGTATGAGCAAGGAAATGTGTATAAAACAGTGTGTCCACAATAAATATTTTATAGTCTGTATTCTTATACACCTGCATAATTAAAGAAAAATCTTCACACAAAAACACTCAAGAAAGAAAATTAAATATCAAACGCATAAAACAACAGAGAGAAATAAAGTGACTACAAAGAATTACCCACTCAGCTGAGCTGGAGGAAAATGTAACAAGAGTTTATAAATATTCTGGGGTTTTCTTTTGCCAGCCACCTTTGACTGCAGAGTCAATATTCAATTCTGTTGGGCAAAAGGAAATTCTAGACAGTATTTAACTCTCATGCTGCAACTCAAGTTTTATATACTAATGACAAAAATGTGTTCAAATGGATTAGGTGCTGGGGAGTCCATTGTAAACTATGTCCCACAAACTTTGATCACTCTGGGCTTCCAGCCTAATTTCTGTGCTCTGGAATGATGTGCTGGTGTGTCTATTTCTGCTGTGCTCGGCTGGCTGCTGACTCTCTTCCACGGAATGTAAGAATAGCACTTGACAGGATGAGGGGAAGAGAGAGAGTTGCTCTTCCTTCTTAGTTTCCTGTTCCTGTTCCTGCTTTTGCTTCGCACTGCTCACAGCATCAGCACCATGACACTTTTTCACCTGGCAGTGGCATTTCATCTCAGAAGCTGCAGTGGCTGATTTCAGTTTGCACTTTTACCAACACTTTGCAGAAATCAGATTTGTGGTGCTCCCTCAAAGACACCAGCTTCAACTGAGTGAGCAACTGCTCCTCCTCCTAGGCAGATTTCCCTTCACAGTGATTCCAGACTGAATGTCCAAGCCTCAAGAAGAACCAACTTTTAATAGTTACCACCAGTTCATACATCAGTGTGCTTCTTATACACCACTAGACTTCTCATGAGTGACATTTCTTTATATCAAATGCTTTAGGATAAGAACCAACAACTAAAAATGACAGAAAGAAACAACCAGTCCCAGTGCTTCCTTGGCCTGGCTGGATCCTGAAGAACTCATATGTCGTTACAGACTAATAAATCATTCCTTAATTCCTACTGTGCATACATTTTGTTTATTGCCCTTTAGAATCAATATATGAATTTTAGAACTTTTTTCAGATATAATCCTAGAAGCCATTAAAAAATAAGAGAAAAGTAGCATATAAAACTCTAACTTTGAGGGGAAATTTTCCTATTCTTGTTATTCTAACATTTTCTCAGTTATCACTAGAACTCTTTTCATAATAGCTTCCAAATTATTTCAAGCAGTATCATTGGACATGAGCTATAGTATATTTATATGGAAGTACCCACTTCTCTTTCTTCCCATTAAAAGTGCTACGATATTCCTTAAAGATAAGGTTTTAATAAATCTCAGGACTTCAAATTTAGAGATGTGAGCTTGCTCAGAAATGACTGCCACTGGAGATTTCTGTGAAAACAAAACCAAGCCTGTTTCATGTTTTCTGTAAATGCAGAAGACTAAATGAACAGATAAGCTTGTCACAAACATTATATTCCATATTGATAAACTACTTTATTCTGAACTTTAATCTTCTTTCTCCAAATACTCTCATACTTAAATTATAATCTCTTCATTAACCTGGTTTGTACCTATACCTTTTGTTTGAGTCATGTTCTACACTTCAGGATCTACTTTACATATACAAAAGTACTTCGAGTAAACTTGGAGTCATGACACTAATTAAGCTGTGCTTGATTTAATTTAGTATTAAGTACATTCTACCATATTCTAAATCTTTGGCAAATTGATAACCTTCCTATATATTGTACATGATAATCCTTTATTAATTAAAATTCTGTTTGACAAGWGCAGTACCTTCAGTATGTAGAAGAGATAACAGAGAGTTTACTATGTAATTAAATCCTTGTCAAATTACATTGATCTAATTTTTTCTGCCATTATGACTTTGCAAAAGTCTCATATAATTTTTTTATTTATAATGCCATTGTTTTACATGAAAGCAGGTTAAAATTAAAGCTTGTTATAATATATTTGACTACAAATATATTTTCTACATTTCTCATTCACCTGTTTGTGCTTTTAATGAGTATCTTTAAAACAAAGAATAGTCTTCTGTGACTTTTATTTCCATGTCTTTTTTATTAGTTATTTTCTTTATTTGCATTTCAAATGTTATCTACTTTCCACACTTCCCCTCCAAAAACCCCCTATCCCATCTCCCCTCCCCTGCTCCCTAACCCGCCCACTCCCAATTCCCTGACCTGCCATTTGCCTATCCTGGAGCAATAAGCCTTCACAGGTCCAAGAATCTCTCCCCTCATTGATGACCAACAAGGACATCCTCTGCCATCCATGCTGCTGGAACCAAGTGTCCCACCAACATTTGCTTGGTGTTTTAGTCTCTGGGAGTTCTGGGGATACTGGCTGGTTCATATTGTTGCTCCTTCTGTAAACCCCTTCAGTTCCTTGGGTCCTTTCTCTAGGTCCTTCGTGGGGGACCCTTGCTCAGTTCAATGGTTGGATGAGAGCATCTCCCTCTGTATTTGTCAGGCACTGGTAGAACCTCTCAGGAAACAGCTATATCAGGCTTATGTCAGCTAGCAGTTGTTGGCATCCACAATAGAGCCAGGGTTGGGTAACTGTATATGGAATCTATCCTGAGGTGAGCCAGACTGTGGATGCTCTTTCTTTCATTCTCTGTTCTACACTGTCTCCATATTTGCTCGCATGAGAATTTTGTCCCCCTTTCTAAGAAAGACTGAAGCAGCCACACTTTGTTCTTTCTTCTTGAGCTTCATGTGGTCTGTGAATTGCATCCTGAGTATTCCAAGCTTCTGGACTAATATTCACATATCAGTGAGTGCATACCATGTGTGTTCTTTTGTGATTGAGTTACCTCACTCAGGATGATATTTTCTAGTTCCATCCATTTCCCTAAGAATTTCATGAAGTCAATATAAATTTAAGCAGATGAAATCTTCCTCATTTTCATGTTCAAACACCCCAGAAGTAACTATCCAATATTTCCCCTGCTTGTCATCCTCCACTGGCTTCTGTAGTGCTACTGGCCTTTAGCATTCTCCATGGAACTCTGATAAGGATAACATTTTATTATCTAAATAACTTCCTAGATGACATTAAGATTATGAGGCAATTCTTTTCTATAGCTATAAACAGTACTAAAAATTCCTCCTACAGCCTTTCCAGTAAAGTACAAATTCACTTCCAATAATTTTTCTTTAGATATGCTTTCTCTTTCACCTTTACAAGCAAAAACAAACCTCAAATTCAGGAGCTTTCAATACTTTTTTGGTCCCAATGACATTCTATTCCTTGCAAATCCCTCCATCTATCAAGTACCCTATCAGTCCATTGGAAGTCATTTATCAAAGTAACAAATAATTTCTACATCACTAAATCCACTAAACAATTAACCTTAGTTACTCTTTGAGAAAAGTATTATCATGGATGACTTTCTTCAATATGTTCCCAAGACAAGCTGTAGTCCATGATTCTATAATCTCCCCATGCCTTAACATGTCTGTTAAGGACACTGAGAAGAAGGAGATAGGACTGCAGTCCTGGGCCACCAATCATTTACATATGCATCTTCTTATAGTAAGTCAGCTAACATTACTGTTCTAAGCATCATTTATAACCTGACAACACTATAACGTAAGGATCTTGGTATTGTTGGTTTGTATGGTCAATTGCTTAATATGCCTTCATTTAATTAATAATAGAATTGAAATACCATGTCTACCAAAGAACTGATGATGTCTCTTCTTAGAAAATGGCATACAATTTTGTTTTCTGTACACAATTTTGTTTATTCATCAACGATCTGATGTACCAATATATTATTTTTTGTTAGGCTTATACTCAGAATTAATCCAGAATGTATTCATATTTCATCAAGATATCATCTAGGCTACCATTATCCACAAACATATGCTATATATCTTTGTTTCTAGTGATTTCTGCTCTATTCTGTTTTCAGTATAGCAACCAGGATGATTTTATAAATATAGGCATCTGCACAGCTAGTCTGCTTGAGGCATTAACTTTACATTTTCAGTGAAAGAGGGTACCATTTTAATGGCATAACCAGATGGCAAAAGGCAAGTGCAAGAACCTTACCAACAGCAATCAAGGCTACTTGGCATGATCAGAACCCAGTTCTACAACCACAGTAAATCCTGGATACCCCAACACACTGGAAAATCAAGATTTGGATATAAAAATCACATTTCATAATGCTGATAATGGACTTTTTAAAAAATTTTATATTATTATCAATTAGTTTTTTACACTCCATATTTTATTCCCTGCCACCCCACTCGACCCTCTGACTGTTCCACATCCAATTCCTCCTCCTAACCCCTATGTCTCCATATGGATGTCCCCAAACCCCCCAACTCCCCCAACCTGTAAACTCCCTGGGGTCTCCATTCTCTTGGCATCATCAGATCCCTGTTCTCCCACAATAGCAAGTCTTGGATACTCCAATACAGCAGAAAGGCAAGATTCGGATTTAAAATCACTTCTCATGAGAATGATAGAGGACTTTAAGAAGGACATAAACAACTCCCCTAAAGAAATACAGGAGAACACAGGAAAAGAGCTAGAAGCCCTTAAAGAGGAAACACAAAAAATCCCTTAAAGAATTACAGAAAAACACAATCAAACAGGCAAAAAAAAAAAAAAAAAAACATCCAGGATCTAATAATGGAAATAGAAACAATAAAGAAACACGAAGTGAGAAAGCCCTGGAGTTAGAAACCTAGGAAAGAGATCAGGAGTCATAGATGCAAGCATCAGCAACAGAATACAAGAGATAAAATAGAGAATCTCAGGTGCAGAAGATACCATAGAAAATGTTGACACAACAGTCAAAGAAAACACAAAACACAAAAAGCTCCTATTCCAAAAAACCCAGGAAATCTCGGACACCATGAGAATACCAAAGCTAAGGATAATAGATATAAAAGAGAGTGAAGATTCCCAACTTAAAGGGCCAGAAAATATCTTCAAAAAATTGGAGAAATTAACTGCCCTAACCTAAAGAAAGAGATGCCCATGAACATACAAGAAGCCTATAGAATTCCAAATACGTTTGACCAGAAAAAGAAATTCCTCCCTTCACATAATAATCAAAACACCAAATGCACAAAACAAAGCAAGAATATTAAAAGCAAAAAGGGAAAAAGGTCAAGTAACATTTAAAGGCAGACCTATCAGAATTACACCAGACTTCTCTCCAGAGACTAGAAAAGCCAGAAGATCCTGAGCAGACATCATACAGACCATAAGAGAATGCAAATGCCAGTCCAAGCTATTTTTCCCACCAAAACTCTCAATTACAGTAGATGGAGAAACAAAGGTATTCCAGTACAAAAAGAATTTTACACAATGTCTTTCCACAAATCCAGCCATTCAAAGGTTACTACTCCAACACAAGTAAAGAAACTACACCCTAGAAAAAGCAAGAAAATAATCTTTTAAAAAACCAAAAAGAAGATAGCCTCATAATTCCACTTCTAACAACAAAAATAAAGGAAGCAACAATCACTTTTCCTTAATATGTCTTAATATCTGTGCAGCACTCATTTTCCCAATAAAGAGACATAGACTAACAGATTGGATAAGTAAACGTGGCCCAGCATTTTGCTGCATACAGGAAATGAACCTCAGTGTTAAAGATAAACACTACCTCAGAGTAAAAGGCTGGAAAATAATTTTCCAAACAAATGCCCCAAGAAACAAGCTGGAGTAGCCATTCTAATATTGAATATAATTGACTTTCAACCTAAAGTTATCAGAGAAGATAAGGAAGGATACTTCATACTTGTCAAAGGAAAAATCTCCCAAGATGTACTCTCAATTCTGAACATCTATACTTCAAATGCAAGGGCACCCACATTCATAAAAGAAACTTTACTAAGGCTCAAAGGACACATTGTACCTTACCTCACACAATAATAGTGGGAGACAGGAGCACCCCACTTATAGAAATGGACAGATCATGGAAACAGAAACTAAGCAGAGGCACAGTGAAACTAAGAGAAGTTATGCACCAAATGGATTTAACAGATATGTATAGAACATTTCATCCTAAAAAACACATTTTTCTCATCAACTCATGGTACTTTCTTCAAAATTGACCATATAATTGGTCACAAAACAGGCCTCAAATGATATAAGAAGACTGAATTAATCCCATGCATCCTATCAGATCACCACAGACTAAGGCTGGTCTGCAATGACAACAAAAACAACAGAAACCCTATACACATGAAAGCTGAAGAACACTCTACTCAATGATAACTTGGTCAAGGAAGAAATAACAAAAAAAAAAAAGAAATTAAAGACCTTTTAGAATTTAATGAAAATGAAGCCACAACATACCCAAACTTATGAGACACAAGTAAAGCAGTGCTAAGAGGAAAACTCATAGCTCTGCGTGCCTCCAAAAAGAAAATGGAGAGAATGTACACTAGCAGCTTGATAGCACATTTGAAAGCTCTAGAACAAAAAGAAGCAAATACACCCAAGAGGAGTAGAAGGCAGAAAATAATCAAACTCAAGTCTGATATCAACCAAGTAGAAACAAAAAGAACTACACAAAGAATCAACCCAACCCAAGAGTTGGTTCTTTGAGAAAATCAACAAGATAGCTAAACCCTTAGCCAGACTAACTGGAGGGCACAGAGACAGTATCCAAATTAACAAAATCAGAAAAGAAAAGGGAGATATAACAACAGAAACTGAGGAAATAAAAAAAATTATCAGGAAGCAGGTTTCAAATTTACAAAGACAGTAAGGTTATGTGATGTGTAGGTTAAAATTAATAAACTTAATAATATACATATAGAACTTGTTTTTATTGTGCTTAGTGCTATGTGTGCACTTACTAAATATTTATTACACTCATTATTCATTTAATTACAGTGATAAAGTTCTATAACAAGATTCAGGTATGTAATAATAGTAAATTGAAAAATGTTGATCATGAAAGGGTAAACTACAGTCAACATAAAACTGTCTCTGTTTATTTTTCCATAGGCGTATCTTGTGGAATTAAAATCCTGAATTGTTCAGTTCATTGCTCTCATATTTTCAAAACACTGAAGACAAAATACAGAACTTAATTGAGATTTGCAATTTACAGTTCTCCACTGATATGCAAATCTGTGTAATTATTTTCATCACATTATTTTTTATCAAACAAGTTTTGATTTAACTTTTTTTCTTACAATTCTAAAGAGAACCACAGATCTTTACCAATTATGTGACTCTCTGATGCTCTTATCATGGATACTACATAAGCCAAATGTGGTTAATTCCTAAGAACTACAAAACCCTTGGCACAAAATTCAAACCCAACACAGTAAGAGAGCTGCACAAGCCATATAATGGTATCTCTTGTCTCAATCCAAGTGTGTATGGTGACTTTAAGGCCCTAAATTGGTTGCTTACAAAAATAAATGTATTGCAGTGGTTATGTTTATATCTAAGGTTGACCATGTAACAAAGTATACAACTACTTCATCAAATACTTTTTATGTGCTTGAGGGTGTATATTTGGAAAGGAAAAATATTTTAATTGAATTGATAGCCTACACTATGTAAAGCAGATTGCTCATATAACATAAGCACTCTCACACAAGGGAATGAAAGTCTAATAGATTGATATTTCAAAAAACCACAAGCATGTATTAATATCTGACTGTCTTTTGAAGATAATAATCTTATCTTCCTTTAACATCCATGTGAAAATGTTAGTTTTTGTGGCATTATTGTGGTTGTTGTTCATAGGGGTTTGCTGGTTTGGTAGATTTTGGTAGCGGACAACTATCAAACTTGTTATCTGATCAGGTCGAACAGGTTCGACATTGTTACTTTTACTGCTTATAAATTTAGACTAAATACCCAGCTTGCCATCTAGATATGAATATGATATGAATATGATGTTGATCCTGTTTTAATTTCACACACACACACACACACACACACACACACACACACACACACACACACACACACAAAGGCCATAAATGAAAAGTTTTCTTCCAGATACATACCAATTAACAAATTTAGATTTCCAGGCACATTGTTCTACACAACCGTAGATGCTTAGATACTGACAATAATTTGAGTTTAGTTTATCATGGCATTTAAAATCCCTCCACAAACTAAAAATGAAGCTGAACCTAGTTCACAATGAAATAGGTCCTGCTTTCTAATTCTGAATAATATGTCTTGAAGTATTAATGATTGACTCCAGGGTTGTTATTTAATGATGCACATGTTATAAGACCTTGAAAATGTGATTAAGGCACAAAAGGTGAAACATACTAATTTTGCCATTTTTCCTGCTTAGTTGAATGAAGCTTACCTTTCCATTATACAATGGATTCTGCAACTTATAGAGCATGATGTCCAGTAATATGATGTCTGGTAATGCGATGCCCACATTCTTGATGTCTTGAACAAAGAATTGCATAAAACAAAATGGTAGTGAAAACATAGAGACTATTCAGTATGGCGATAAATGTCTTTAATTTCAACATGAAAGAGACAGAGGCAGGAGGATTTGTATGAGTTCAAGATAAGTCTGTTCTATATAGCAAGTTTTAGGTTGCAGCAAGGTCTGCAAGTAGCATCGTCTCTAACCAATAACAAAAAGAAATAACATTATAAAATACTCTCTATAGAATGGAGAAGGCTTAGGAAAATAGGGTAAGAGCTCACTGAAGTTCTGATTTAGGGTTTCTTTTATAAGTTTAAAGTAAAATGAAAGCTGTTTCTCGGATTAGGAATGACAGACAGGATTATAAGACTACATGCATTGGTGTAGAGTATATATCCTTTACTTTTAATATCTGTATACAAACATGAGCTATCATTCCTCCCTAAGAAGTCCCTTCAAGGACAGACTCATCCTTACTCAGCTTGCGGGAAACACTGGTCAGCCTTATTTATCTTTCCTCCTGCCTGGAAATTCCTGACCCAAATTATCCACAAGAACAAGCTGCCCTGAATAGGATGGACAGATATTTTTCTGATGAGTGAGGTTGTCCCTATGCTGGTCTATCTTGTTAGGGACAGTAGAAATAGTAACAAAGAAGTGAGAACTAAAGAAGCAAAAGATGAGGAGAAAATGCAGCAGTGCCATACTAATCAGTCAGAGGGAAGAGCCTTTGCTCCAAGTGTTTGGTTGCGTATAGTTGGCCTGATATTGATCAGAAAATACAATACCAATACAGATGCTGTCTCACAAGCTAGGACCAATTACTACAGAACTCATTTGATGCAGAGAAGTCAAATTGGTAACTACATAGATGCTCCACACCTATGTTCAAGTAATCTGCAAAGGAGGGTATTTTGTATGCTACCAAAAGAGAAATGGAAACAGCCACCCAAATATCAACACTTTGATCTATGGTGGTGTCATGCCTGTTAGATATGACAAGGCCAGGGTGATGCAAAGCTTGTTAAAGTAACTAACCAACATTTCACATAGACACACATACACACACGGGGGGGGGGGGACCTCTGAACACTTAACTCATAATGTGATATTTCAACCAAATCCCTCCCCTCCAGGCTTAAGAAGCCCTGTAGGAGAGTAGATGGAAAAAGTATAAAGAATAAGAGCCAGAGTGGATGAAGAATGCCATTAAAAACACATCACATCAATCCTGCACACATAAGAACATGATCTTCTGCATATAAATTTGCATATATATCATTGCTTCTAGTTTAGTGGTTTGGGGGATCCCTGCATTAACAAAATAAGTGGATCTCTGATTTTTGTTTCTACATCCTGCTCTTTTCCTTGTATATTTTTTGTCTAATTTCAATGTGTTACTTTGTATTTTGTTTTATTTTTTTATTGCTTGGAGGCATGTTTGGATTCTAATATGAGGCAAACAGAGAATGGATCTAGATAGGAGAGGAGGTAGATAGGAACTGGGATGAGAGGAAGAAAGGGAAGCTGTAATCAGGATATATTGTGTGGATAAACTCTATTTTCAATAAAAGAGGGAAAATGCTGTCTTACAGCTGGGAAACTATAGCAACTGTTTTGTATTTTAAGATCTTACATACAGAAGAAATACTGAAAATGAAAGGAGATAGAAGGTTAGAGAGAGAGGAGAGAGATGATAGATATAGATAGATAGATAGATAGATAGATAGATAGATAGATAGATAGATAGATACATAGATACATAGATAGATACATAGATAGATACATAGATAGATACATAGATAGATACATAGATAGACACATAGATACATAGATACATAGATGCATAGATACACAGATACATAGATACATAGATACATAGATAGATAGATGAGATATATATAAATGAGAAACAGACAGAGAAATAGAAAGACAGAGACAGATGAATATAAATGAATGGAAACATGATCAAAAAGAAATGGATGAGGGCTTGGGCAGTACCTCAGCAACAGAATGCTTTCTTGCCTCATCTAACTCCTGGGATCAGTTACCAAGAAAACAACAGGAGCACAGAAAGAAGGGAAAAGGAATGATCATCAAGGTATGTGTGTGCATAAGGGTATGCATAGTTTTTAGATACAAGGTCTTCCTATCTATCCCAAGATGTCTAGATTTCCATCAAACTCACAAGTGTAGTACATCAGACGTGAGATTACTGTCATGGGCCAACATATCCAGATTTGCTTCAATTTTGATACAGTGATATTAGCAGTGGTAGAGTATTAGTTGGAATGGTTTTAGTGGAGAAGATAACTTCATTTACACCAAATTCAAATAAATATCCTTTCAGATAATAGGAAATAGGTCCTAGTAATTCAAGAAAAAAAGTGGAGGCTGAGAAAATAAATCTGAAAAAGCCAGCAAGGAATCCGAAACCATACAGTGTGTATAAAATGACAAATGGGAAAGAGATTTAAAGAAAAAAACTTAAGACGTCTTTTTAAGAGTTAAGAGTAATGAGTTAAACACTGGGAAATAAAGCTCTTCTGGGCTTGTAGCATCATTTATGCCCGCACAGGAGACAGATGAAACCAAGAGGGTTTTAAGGATCCTAAATGCTACGAGTTCCCAAGGAGGGATGAAGGGTTTCAAAGAACTAAATAGTGGAGTTATATTAGCGATTGTCAAGAGAACCATTTCAGTATACTAAGACACAGAAGCCAGATTGTAAATGTTTACAAAGGGAACTCTCAGTAAGAATGTGAAGGTTGTTTGCTCTTTTCAGATATTTACAGTTGAAAGGAGGCATGAAACCATGTTGGAAAGAATAGAGCCAAGAAAATGAATTGGGGAACAAAACAGCTTGTGTTTTCTCTTCTTGTTTTTGTTGTTTGGTTTTGTTACTATAAAGGGGGAAATGGGGAAAGAAAAGCATCACAGAGAACTGTTTTACCCTTTTTAATTTCAGGTCTTTAATCCCCTTATCATCCTTGAATCTTCACGAAAACATTAACTCAATGAACTTTGCAGATATAGTGTTAGACCTTGACCCCTTTATGGTTGTCATCTCGATCTACAGATTTCATTTCATTCTGTCTTATGCCATTTTAAATCTATACACTTAGGTAATCATTAACAGTCCTTTTGTGGACTAACTTGTAGGTTTATTTGGTGTTAAGAATAGAAGTATTTGCAAAATATATTATAAAATCTATGACAAAAGACTAAAACTGAGGTGGTACAATCATGCAAGACATTAGTTAATTGATTAATGGTTTATTCCCTGCTATTTGGAAGATGCACAGGAAAAACTGAGTGAGTTCTATTTGTTGCTCCCATGTGATGCCAGCCAGGAAGACAGCTTGAGCTATAGCTTCACCGTACTATTTCATTTTATTCAACCCACATCCTAAAGCAGCATGGGTAAATAAAGTAGCAAAAAATGCTAGAATAACGGCACCAGGTCAACTGTAATAAAAGTGACTTACTCACCATTGTTCATTTATGTACTCGGGCCTGCATATTTGCATGTTTATTTCAGTTATCTGGAATGCATCCCGACTCAGAGCTACTGTGCTATGGTTATCATATGATTATGCTTGACATCAATTTTCCTTCCCACCACATTCTTTTTTTACAAGCTCTAAGAATCATAAACTCAGAGAATTTTATTGGAAAGTCAAGGTGGCAGAGTTATGGAAATGACTCAGAAATGATGCTTCCCTGTGCAACAATGTTGATTTACATGTGATGCTAAACACACTCCACTAAGTCATATATAGCTCTTGGGAGAGGGCTGACTAATTAGCACAGTGACTTATCCATCCACATGCTTGGCTGATTCTTATACATTAAAATATTTTATTAGCCTGCAAGGTCAGGAAATCTTACTGCATGGGTAGTATTTCTAAAAATTTAATAGCAATAGCCTGATGTTATTTTCTTTGCATCTGTAGATTGGCAATAAGCCCACAAAGATGAATACTATACTTCTTTCTTAGAATTCTTTGTACACCAGTCTCAAAGAGATGGAAAGTGTTTAAAGAGAAATAATCCCTGGCAAAAAAACTGTACCAAAAACTTCACATGTGGGTAAATTATTTCTGTTGTCCAAAATTTGAAAAATTCTTGAAATTTTATACAAATCATATGCTTCACGATGAGATCCTGAAGTTTATAGTTGTGTATGAGGCTTTCTCCAGTAATGTTCCACAAACAAATCATATTTAGCAACTGCTTTAAAAGTGAATATTTATATCCAATGTGTATGTGCCAATTGCAAAAGCTGTAAACTAGAGTACTCAAGTATTGTAATGCACTGATTTCTTAATCACAGAGTAAATTGGCCTGTATTTAATCATCATCAAATAGAAGTCACAAAAATGGAATAATTTCCAATAACACCTGATCTTGAATCACCTCCTGAGCACACAAACATCAARTTAAATTGGACCATAGTGGTCCATTTGAACAAACTTACATTTTCAGATTCCTAGTACTGGCTAACATTTAGTGAGCACATTGTCTCCTTTGAGTACAAATGATGACAGTATTTCTAGTTATATTCGCTACTGACTATTTAAAGTACTTCATGAAGCTGATGAGCTTCTTATTTCTGTTCTTTGTAGTAAACGATAGCAAAGCAAAAATGCTTTGAGGAGAAGGATAAAAGTTAAAAATCAAAACAAAGCATTAGAATAAAGATGGAATTGAGAAAACCATTTTGTACATATGAATAAAAATTATTTTGATTCAGGAAATATTTAAGGTCCAGATGTTTGTCCTCTATGCAGTCAGCCTCATGTTTGAAAGAACTACATATTAATTTTTTTCAGAATAAAGCAAATAATTTTCCACTAAATTTCTATTTCCAAAGATTATCTGAAGGAAAATATAAAACACATTTAACTGTTAAACAGAAAAAAAAACTGCAGCTTTAATGTACAAATAGTTTGTATTACATATCATGTCTGATTATAATATATCTTCAAAAAATACATTGGTTCTTCAGAGTATTAAATGCTTTCCTGTGGTTGCAAATCCTGTTTTCCCATGCTGTCTAATATTTTTCATTCTCATGTGTTTGTTTCACTTACGCAAAATCAGTTCTGGTTATTTCATGTACATATTCCCGTCATCAAATCTCAAGTCTGATAATCAAGCAAATGGTTTAAAGTGTGGAGGACAAGGAAGCTTACCAATAGCAGAGGAGTCGTGGGCCTGCGATCAAATTAAGTTCTGCTCCAAAGCGAGTCAGCTGGCCTTGCAAATATGTCACACTCTATCTCCTGCTCAAATTTATAATCTGCAAAATGATGAAATGCAGTCAAATGAACACTAAATTTCCATCTAGTTCAAAATCTTAGTGCTCTGTGTCCAATAACTTGCACCTGGAATTTTTCCACATTTTCAAATAATAGGTCAGTTCAACCATGAAAAAATATGTTGGGGAAACTAACTTTAAACCCACATCACTTCAGATTGAAATGAGTAAAAGCTGTATACATGTACTAAGACTAAGATCGCATTCAGGTATTCTTGTAATTTAGAGATGTTTTGAATTTCAAACTTATCCTGAAGCTCTAAACATATCCACCTTCTTCTTAAGAAAGGGATATAGCCCATGTCATCTCATCCTTAAAAAGAAATACATCATTGAGAGAATGAAAGTAAAGAGGGAAACTGTCATCTTTAACTAGGCATTATTTACATTATTATATTATATCTCTATGAAATTGTGTAGCATGTCTTGTCTCCATCATCTTCACAAACTATTTATTGGGCTAATTTTCTATAGCACATACACAATTAATAATCATTATATATCCTTAAGCAAAATGGAATTACTTGCAGTCATTTTTTAACCCATCTGAAAGTACAGAAACAGACATTCCACCACTGAGTAAGAGTTTTGAGATCTGGATTTCATCTAATGAAAATTGTACCAGGAATGTGAACAATACTAATCCAGAACTGTATATATCAGATTTATTTTGAAATGTTTTTCATTACTATTCCAGTGACCTATAAATTGAGATTGCAAAATTATATGAGAAACAAAAAATATCCACTTAGAGCACACATAATTGAAAGAATTAATGCATTCAAATGAGGTGCAGTTACTCAACTCTAGTATCAGTTGTCTATCTTCACAAGCCTAACAAAAATATAACCTTAATGCACAAAGATATATATATGTGTGTGTGTGTGTGTGTGTGTGTGTGTGTGTGTATGACTACCCACAAAACAAATCCATCTGGATAGAGGAAGCATATGTTGTTTACATCAAAAGGAAAAGAGCCCTAAATCTTTGTGCTTTTTCCAAAGACTGTTATAGAGATTAACCTCCTATTTCTGGTCCTACCCATACCCAAGAATTCATAGGAAATCTTGAAATGCAAAAAGTACAAAAAATAGTTTTCTTCTTATTTATTATATTTTTAAGGTATAACACACCAGAATAATATTTCTGGAGTACTCATTTTAGAACAATAACTCTTTGGTGATTTAGACTGCCAAGCATATACATGAAGAATAAGATGGTGTTCTTAAGCTATGATGATCTCCTTGGATCTCTGGAAATTGATTATATACAAATCAGAATTTCTGGATTCATACTAATATACAATTTGAATAGAGACAGCATAAACCTAATTCTAATCAATAATATGACCTTCATCAGGCTGATTTGAACTAGCAAAATCTATTCTGCATATTTAAGGTTTCAAAATCCTCTATGATTTTTATAAAGCAGAATGTGAGATAGATGATAGATAGATAGATAGATAGATAGATAGATAGATAGATAGATAGATACATAGATAGATAGATAGATAGATAGATAGATAGATAGATAGATAGACAGATAGATAGAGATGGATGGATGGATGGATGGATAAATAAATAACCCTTGTCTGTACCCTTGTACCTGAAGAAATTCAGTCTCCTCTATCATCTATTTTCTTATACAGACTCCTTGACCGAGATAGCAGCTGCACTATTGGAGAAGAGGAAGTGGACAAGATCCCAATAACCAATTAATTATTCTTTCTCAATAACCTGATGACCATAATCAATCCACTTAGTGCAGAATAACCCTGCATCATTACAATGATTTCTGAGTTTTGTCCACCTTCCAAGTACCTCCACAGAAATTCAGCTCTGTGATATCTACGAGGATTAAGGCTCCTGCCCTTGGCAGGCCTGTGGGAAACCAGTTTCTCCTACACAGAGACAGAAGCAAGCAAGAGAACAGCTACACAACTCCCACTTCTGATTCTGAAACTTATTTGATGCTTTTTTTGTCCCTTATGAAATCAAGTTTGTGTTCAAAATCTAAGAAACTAAAGAGAAGATTTAAGTTTCCAATATTTTCAATGAAAATCAAAACCTGGATTTTTAAATAGTCATTTTCTAAAATCCACTAGGTCTAGCAAATCTTACAAGAAAATACTTGTGAACTCAGAACTTTAACCCTCTTGTTTTCTGTCTATCTCACTCTGTCAACACTGGATCAAATTCAATTCCTGGTTTTGACACCATCTTAGCAATATCTTCACACGTATTGTTTGTATATGGTAGGACCAGAACATGGAACACCTAATCAAAGAAAACACATCCCACAGTTAAGTGGTGATGACATGTTCAAACTCTCCTTTACATCTTTCTCTCAGTTTAGATCACTTCTGTCTTTTTAACTTTTCATGAGCTGTGTTCAATATAAAGTTTGCTGTTAAAGGAGTGTTATCAATCCTATCATGTAGAGGTAGATATGCTTTTATTGTTAAAAGCCCCCTTACTGCTTTTCTGTTAAAAAACAATTACTCTCAAAGTATAAAACCACTGCCATGAATGGATAAAGAAATTTATAGAGCTAGAAGAGCTGTTGGACAGGGATTGGATGGGTAAATAAAAGAAAGCATGTTCAAGAGAAGGTGCTTTTTGCCCAGTGGTTAATGAATAGGCAAAGAAATCTGATTCTGCATGATTATGGTAGCCTAAGGATTCTAATATCACTTTCATGAGTTGAGTGAGGATCACCCCCATAGTCACATTCTTGGCTTCCCAGGATATTTGAGATTTTGGGGAAGGATTAAAAGGCTTGGCTTTTTTGAAGAGGTATACTCCTCAGGGTGAGCTTTGAGGTTCCAAACCCCACCCCACACAATCTGTTTCTTTCTCTATGTCTCTTTTTGTCTTACTCTGCTTTTCTCTGTGTCTCTTTCTTTCTGTGTTACTATTCTAACTCCGTGTCTCTCTGTCTCTCTATCCTTGTGTTTATGTTTGTCTCTGTGTCTCTGTGTCTATCTCTCTGTCTCCCTTTCTCTCTTTCTTTTTCTTTCTCTTTCTCTCTCCCCACTCCCTCTTTCCTACCTGCTGCCTGAGCATCAGTATACAAGCTATTATAGCTACTACTTCAGCAACAGGCTTCTAGTTCTCAGTCATGCTTCTCACCATGATATCCCTGGACAAATTTTTCCTTCTATATGTTGCCTAACTCATGGTGTTTCATCACAGAAGTAGAGCAGTAATACAATAATTAAGACAGTAATGTAGTCTTTCAGATCCCAGGACAGTGCCTACTCTCAACTAGCATTTAATGAACAAAGTAAAATAATTCTTGTGTCAATGACATTGTAAAAATATTTATTCTACTTGTAGGCAAACAGTCCAAGAGTTCTTACTTTTAAGCAGGGAAGAATAAGCACTTCACACAGCAATTTTAATTTGTTAATAACTTTAAGTACTAATGGTCCTCAATTTAGAGAGCTCTAGGATCTTGTATTCTGGTAAATATTTCTACACCACTAATACACACACACACACAAACACACACATATACACACACATACACACACATACACACACAAACACACACATACACACAGACACCCATTGAGTGTTAAAATATCAACAAATAAATGAAAATGTGTTTTAAAGCAGATCTTGATTATTTCTGGGGTTCTGAAGTACATAAAAACAAGCCAAGCTTTATTTCAGGAAAGTTATTGGGATATAATTCACCCCATAATACAGAGCAAAGAACAAATAACACAAATTAGGAAAGTAAAAACAAGTCAAATGGAAACATTTTTCAAAAATTTTAAAAATCAGTTATTTTATTCCTGTAACAAGAAAATGTTCAAAATATCTGAAACCACACTGCAATTACTGTTTTATCCATGGATTTAAAATTTTTCTAAAATCTGCACCATGTTCCTTGCTTCATCTCCTGTCTCTGCTTGACTCAATAATTATTAGGTGATTTCTGTTTCTAAAGTGGGCACCATTGCCATTTTAAGAGCAAAGTTTTGTTTAAATACACAAAAATCCATTCTAATACACACTTTCAAATTTCCATTAGGAATATCAGAAAACAACTGAGAAGTCAATAAAATTCAAGTGAAATGTCAGTATGTTTTACAAAGAATTTTATAAATAAGCTGAGCAGGATATGAAAACGATAAAGGAGGTGAAGTGCTAATTTTTTTTACTGTGGTTAGAATTTTTATTATTTTATTTATTCACAATCCAAATGTTGCCCCCCTCCCCAGTCGACCTTCCCCAAATTCTTTACCACATCCTCTTTGCCTGTTGCTTCTAAGGGGGTTCTCCTTCACTTACCCACTGGCAGACTCACTCATATATGATACTTAATCAGGTATCTGTGTTTTCTTTGCAGGTCAAGCTAATACACAGAAGGAAGAATCCCAATGTCTAAGACCCAAACAAACCTTGAATCTTTGAAAGTCCATCCAAATGTATGTGTTTCAGAATGCAGAGTCTTTGCTTTGTTTTTTTAAAGGTAAATTCATACAATTTAATTTGCTGACCATCTTACATGTAATCCAAATTGTGTTATACCTACAGAGAAAAACTACAAATACAGGTTCAGAATGGAGCCTAGGCCTGTATGATTTTTAAATGTGTAATATATTAATTGTTAGGGACTGAATTCTTCTCTGTGTTAGCTGTGTAAACTTCTTATGCTGATTTTCATTTTCTTTATTTTATTAGTTATTTGTTTTATTCACATTTCAAATGGTATCCCCTTTCCTCATTACTCCTCTGAAAACCTCCTACCCCATGCCCCCTCCCCCTACTTAAAACCCCCTCCCACTTTCCTGACCTGGCATGCCCCTACACTGGAGCATCAAGCATTCACAGGACCAATGGCCTCTCCTCTCGATGTCTGAAAAGGCCAGCCGCTGCTACATGTGAAGCTGGAGCCATGGGTCTTTCCATGTATACTCTTTGGTTGGTGGTTTAGTCCCTGGGAGCTCTGGGGTTACTGGTTGGTACATATTATTGTTCCTCCTACAGGGCTGCAAAACTCTTCAGCTCTTTGGGACCTTTCTCTAGATCCTCCATTGGGGACCTAGGCTCAGTCCATTGGTTGACTGCGAGCCATGGGTATTTTAATCCACCTTCTAAAAAGGATTAAAGTATTCACACTTTGGTCTTCCTTTTTCTTGAGCTTCATGTAGTCTGTGAGAAAAGATCTTTACCAACCCTACATCTGATAGAGGGCTAATATCCAATATATACAAAGAAGTCAAGAAGTTAGACTCCAGAGAACCAAATAACCCTATTAAAAAAATGTGGTACAGAGCTAAACAAAGAATTCTCAACTGAGTAATATCAAATGGCTGAGAAGCACCTAAAGAAATGTTCAACATCCTTAATCATCAGGGAAATGAAAATCAAAACAACCCTGAGATTCCACCTCATACCAGTCAGAATGGCTAAGATCAAAAATTCAGGGGACAGCAGGTACTGGAGAGGATGTGCAGAAAGAGGAACACTCCTCCCTTGCTGATGGGATTGCAAGCTGGTACAACAACTCTGGAAACCAGTTTGGTGGTTCCTCAGAAAACTGGACATGTACTACCTGAGGACCCAGCTATACCACTCCTTGGCATATATGCAGAAGATGCTCTAACATGTAATAAGGACGTATGCTCTACTATGTTCATAGCAGCCTTATTTATAATAGCCAGGAACTGGAAATGTCCCTTAACAGAGGAATGGATACAGAAAATGTGGTACTTTTACACAACGGAGTACTACTCAGCTATTAAAAACGATGAATTCATAAAATTCCTAGGCAAATGGATGTAACTAAAAAATATCCTGAGTATGGTAACCCAATATCAAAAGAACACAGGGTATGAACTCACTGATAAGTGGATATTAGCCCAAAAGCTCGGAATACACAAAATACAGTCTTTTAATCAATATTCTTTTGGATTGAAAAAAAAGTATCTTACTATAATTTTCATTTATATTTGAAGTAAATGATGATGTTTCTGCCTTGATCATAATACATTGTAACTATACAGGCTCCTCGTTACATATCTCAACTGCTTTCTTGGATTTAGCTGCTATCTTTAAAATTGAGTTTGAGTATTTTCTAAGATGGTCTCTACCTCTGACATTACTCTTATACTGTGAAAAACAGATATAGACAGTACAAATTTGGGGTTAGAGGTTTTGTGCGTGGGTTGATATCTTTCCACTAGAAGCCTTGCCTGGTTACAAACAGTGGCCACAAGTGACTCCTACACCCGCTGCCTGAATCTCAAATATTATCATCCACTTGACGCCCTGGACCTCCCCATTTCCAGGTCTCTAGAGACCCACCACCAACAACCAGTTCTCTCTATACTTGAACACCCTCCACAAGTCCCTACCTCCTCCCCTCTCCCACACAGTTCCTTCCTTCCATCTGTCTCTGGTGACTATTTAATTCTCTTCTGACTGAGAGTCAAGACCCTTTCCTTGGGCCCTCCTTGTTATTTAGCTTCTTTTGAGTCTGTGGACTGTAGCATGGGTATCCTATGTCTTGTAGCTAATATCCACTTATAAGTTCATATATACTATGCATGACCTTTGGAGTCTGGGTTACCGCACTCAGGATAATATTTCCTAATTCCATCCATTTGCCTGAAAATTCATGGCGTCCTTATTTTAATAGATGAATAAATGACCTACACTCTCTTTATCAAATCTTCCATCAAGGAACATCTGGGTTACTTCCAGTTTCTGACTATTACAGATAAAGCTGCCAATAGGGACTCAGCCAAAAAGACCAACAGAGTAACTAACATGGACCAACTAACATGGACACTTGGTGGCTTCCAGAGACTGAACTACCAACCAAAGATTATACATGGGCTAGACCTAGGCCCACTGCACTTCTGTAGCAGATATCCAGCTTGACCTTTGTACCCGTCCCCCAACAAGTGGAGAGGGGCTTACCCTGACTCCGTTGCCTGCCTGTGGATTCTGTTCCTCTGAGTTGCCTTTTCTTGCCTCAGGTGGAGAAAATGTGCCTAGTCCTGCAGTGGCTTGAGTTGTAAATATGGTTTAGTATCCACAGTGGACCTCCCCCTTCTCAGAGGAAAAGGGGAAGGGTGGAATAAGGAATAAATGAGGGAGGGACTGGAGGAAAAGGAGGCTGTGAACAGAAGGTAAAGTGAATAAATAAATTAATTAACTAATAGGAAAAAAAGAATCAGATGCAGCTACCTTCATAGTCTATTTTAGCCCATTCTAAAATGAAGAGATGAATGTAGCCCACTCACAGTCTACTGTGCTTTCTTATTTTCTAATAATAGACAATGCTACTAACCACCCAGTTGGAGACAGGTAGAGCTCTGTGACCTGGATTAGAGCAGGCCTCCTGGGGGCAGGATGTGCTCTCTGGCTAGGGGGGCCTCCTGTGTCCCTAGTTAGGGCAGGCTTCCTGTTATATGGTTATGGCAGACCTCCTGGAAGACAGGCAGGCTATGGGGTGTAGGACAGGAGAAGGCACACTAATATGCTCCTGTAGAGATACAGACCTGTGCCACTAGTTAAGGTCGATCACTTCAAAGACCTGCAAACTGTGGAGTAGGAAGAGGTACAGGTACTCGCGTCTGCCCAGAGAGGTGCAGAACAGAAGGGAGATGAGGTTCTTGCGGAAGAGAGGGGGTCCTGCTTCTGCTGGACTCCATGGCATTCCCAGCTGTGATGGTTATTTGGGCAGGAAATACACTTATGTCCCTGGTGGCAGATCTCCTGGAAGACCTGCAAACTTTGGGATGTGGAGAGGGGCTGACATGCTAATCTGCTCCACAGATATACCGCTCCTGGGCATATACCCAAAAGATGCTACACTATATCACAGGGACATGTGCTCCACTATGTACATAGCAGCATTATTTTTAATAGCCCAGAGTTGGGACAACCCAAATTTCCCTCATCTGAAGAATGAATACAGAAAATGTGGTGCATTTACACAATAGAATACTACTCAGCTATTAAAAACAATGGGGATCTGCTTGGTTCTGTGAAGGCTTCATACCCTAGAAGAGGGGGATGCTAGAGAGGTGAAGTGGGAGTAGGTAGGTGTGTGTGGGAGCACCCTCTTAGAAGTGAAGAGGAAGGGGAGTTGGGTGGGAGGATCATGGAGGGGGCACTGAGAGGGGAATAACATTTGCAATATAAATAAATAAAAGAATTAATAATAATAATAAAAAGAATTAACTTCCCTCAGATAGTTTTTTAATTCAGCTCTGTTTTCTAGGTGTTTTCAACTCTTATCACTTCCCACATTGCACTAAACTGTTTTTATTTTCCCCCAGGATCATCTCATTAGAGAGCTATAGTCCAGGTCTTCCCTTTCTCTTGGCTCGCCTATGTCAGCACACAAGCAATGTTTGAACAACACTCGAGCAGAAGCAACTGTATACCACAGTATGCGCTTCTGTTTTCATATGGCTGGGACAATTCTCTAGGGAAAATGTGCTCACATGTATACCTTTTGAAAACAAGGATGATTTCCAGTTTCCATATATCTCTTTTGTTGTTGTTGTTTTTTTCTTTTTTTTCTTTTTTTGTCATATCTTTTTTTGTGTGTGTGTTTTTTTTTTTATTTTTTTATTGGATATATTCTTTATTTACATTTCATTTCCCTTTTCCTGGTTTCCTCCCCCCCAATGTCCCATATGTCTTTTTCCCCTCCCCCT
>BDUI01000116.1:66728-108836 GCA_002335545.1 Apodemus speciosus | reverse complement strand
GTTTTTAATCTTAGCCATTCTGATTGGTGTGAGGTGAAATCTCAGGGTTGTTTTGATTTGCATTTCTCTAATGACTAGTGATGTTGGACATTTTTTAAGGTGCTTTTCAGCCATCCAAAGTTCCTCAGGTGAGAAGTCTTTCTTTAGCTCTGTACCCCATTTTTTGATAGGGTTATTTGGCTTTCTGGGGTCTAACTTCTTGAGTACCCATATATCTCATATGACTATTTACCAATGGTGAATTTTTTTTAGTTAGTCTTATCACTCTTGGACATGGGCTTTACACAGTTTTATATTTATTGTCATAGCTCTATTGCCCCAATATGCAGAATTATGAGACAATGTAGGAACAAAAAGCTGATGTTGTAAGAAAACTGAGTCCTCAAGCACAGACTCCAGTTGAGCTACTCCTTGCTAAACAAATTTTCATTTGGGAAGATAGTGATTGGGAAGATAATGTTACCGTGGTGAGACATGTTATTTTTAAGGTGATATAACTAGCTATCTTATCTAGATAGGAGAATAAGAATGTAGAGTTATTTTTTTATAATTGGATAACTATAATGTTCGTAGTGGTCATACATTAGTAAAAAATAATCAGGCAAATAAAATAGAGTGTCATTTTCTTACCTTTTCCAAACTAGGATAGAATATAATTATATAGGAATCATCATATGAAGTTCCTGAAAATACAGGTAGAAATGGATAATACATTCAGAATATACAAAATTTATATCTTTTAATATTTCTCCATTTTAATAACTATCATTCTGTAGCACAAAAATATCTAAAGAAATGATTTTTATTTGAAAGAAAATAAAAACAAATAATTAAGGCAATTCTAAAATATGGTGACAAATAATTAGAGCAACAAAATCATTTGGGCCAGGACATAGCTCGTATTATCAAAATGAATAGGCTTAGCAGTTTGAATAACCATGTTATGCATAATTCTTTTTTATATAAATCTCTGTAAGTATCTTAGGAATGTTTATTTTATCCAATTTATATGTCGATGATTTTTCTCATTTTTTGCATAGTCAGTCAATTTATTTCTACGAAATTGAATTAAGTGGTGAAAGAAAATTCAATCAAGAAGTTTCCCCTCCAGCACTCCATCTTTCCCATAATGCATTGGAAACTTGTGAGATGAATTTTTCATATGTAAAGTGGTAACAAGTATGAACTGTGTATATCAACTTAGAATAAAATTCTATGAAGACATATAATGTATGACAGAGTCTAATAATTAATCATATTTGTCTTGCTGTCTACTCTAAAATTAGTGATTATTTTCTGCCTTGTCCTTGGTATTCAGGGTGTTCCATGGACCAACTTCATCAACACCACTTGCAGCTTATAGGGCATCTGCTATTTCAGGTCCTGCCCTTCAGGTTTACATCAGGAAATTTAAATAGCACTGTTCTAGTGGATAAAGGGGACCTAAAGAGTGGCTTTGATGAGAATTTCATATAATTTGTAATACTCCTGAGGTTTAAGAATTTGCCCCATTTGTCTATAATATTATATTTTAGGGAATAGAATTAGATTGTTTTAAAGTCTAAGTGTTATATTGGTTAAGAAGTTTCCAGCTGAAAGCAATAATAGAACAGAAAAAAAAAACTATGTGCTTAAGTAGTAAGTAAGCCCCAGCAGTACAGGTTAGGGCAGGTCTATGTGGACAGATTGCTTGGCTTTTTATTCTCCTGAATGGCTTCACGCAGAAGTCGGTACAAAGACCACAGTGAAACTGACAGCTCTTGTAATGATAAAGTTATTTCCAAAGACTAGAAGTTTTTATCTTCTGAATAACAATTAAAAGAAAAGCAACTTTCCCCATAGAATTCTCTATCAAATTTCTTCTTGAACTTAATTTTTGATTGAAGTTACATGCCTCTCCCATTCCAGGAATCACTATTCTAGAATGTTCTGAAACAGTGAATACAACAGAGATGGAGGTCTTTGGTCTGTTGCCTTGGAATATTCTCAGCAAGTATTTCCAGGGTTGTCAGTCAGTAACTGGGGTGAGGCCAGAATTACATATTGAGAAACACCAGTAACAATGTTGCCATAATTCCAGTTACATTGATTGTATTTGCATACACACTTTCATCCCTATTGCCACATTGTCAAGTGAGTTGATGTTTCCATTAATAATCTACTCAAAGAGGTTTTTGCCCTGCTTAAGAATTATTTTTGCTTACATAAACATCTGGCCTTCAGTAATCCTTTAAATGTATTTGTTCAATCCAGGATCTCAAAAACAAAAATGAAAATTCTGTGTACAAAGTATTCTAGGAATTTTTATTAAAAAAAAACAAATATCTCTGCTGTAATATCCAAAGTATGGTCAGAATTCAGAAATTGTTCAGATTAGAATTTTTGAATCAAAATTGTTTTTGTTGCTATTTCTTCTTTAAAATAAAGGACAAGATTGCTAAGAATTGCCTAAAGAATTAAGCAGGTATAATTATTATGAAAGAATCCAAGAAACATCACTGAAGTTTGTCTGAGTCAATAGAAATATTATACAAGAGGGGAGGTTCATTTGCTGATATACAGAAATAAATATCTAACATGTTCAAGATATCTAACATGTTCTATATTTTCCTTTTAAAAATAAATCATGGTTTGTGTTTCCAGATTCTATAACTCTCCTCTGTATAGTTTCTACTTCCATTTTGGGAAAATTTTCTGCCTAAACAGACTCATAGCAATTTCCCATTTTCTGATATTCCAAAGCTCTTATTGACTAGGTTTCTGAATCTAATAGGTTTATGGAGAGCAGCCTTCATTGTGATAGCCAGAAACTGGGAACAACCTAGATGTCCCATGACAGAAGAATGAATACAGAAAATGTGGTTCATTTACACAATGGAATACTATTCAGCTATTAGGAACAAGGACATCATGAGTTTTGCAGGCAAATGGATGGAACTGGAAAATTTCATCCTGAGGTAACTCAGACCCAAAAGGACATGCATGGTATGTACTCACTAATAAGTGGATATTAGCAGGAAAAAAGTATAGAATACCCAAGATACAGTCCACAGAACTCAAAAAGGTCAACAAGCTGAAGTGCCCAAGTGAGGACACTTCAGTACCATTTGAGAAGGAGAAGAAAACAATCACAAGTAGGGGAGAGGGAGGAGAAGGGAGAGAGGGGAACCTAATCTGACATTGGAGGAGGGAAAATGACTAAAGCACTGAGGATCATCAGAAAAAATGGAAACAGGCAACCTTGGAGGATAGGCTGTTGGGGGGACCCTCCAGAATGCACCAGAGACCTAGGAGATGAGAAAATCATAGGACTAAAAAGGAGGGACCTTAGATGAAATGCCTGAGAGTAGGGAGAGGGAACTTACCTCTAGCAGGAAGACAGGGCCTCAAATGAGGGAGAGGGGGGCCACCCCACAGCCATGACTCTGACCCATAATTTTTCCTGTCTGAAAGAATTACAAGGTTGGAAATGGAGAGGAAACCAAGGAAAAGAAGGTCCAGTGACAGGATCAAAGTGGGATCCAGCTCAAGGTGAGTTCCCAAAGCCTGACACTATTACTGAGGCTATGGAGTACTCAGATAAAGGGACCTAGCATGACAGTACTTTAGAAGACCCAACAAGCAGCTGAAAGAGTCAGATGCAGATATTTGCACCCAACCAATGGACATAAGCAGCTGACCCCTGCTGTTGAACTAGGGAAGGCTGAATGAAGCTGAGGACAATCCTGTAGAAGGTCCAGTAGTCCCAATTAATCTGGACCCCCAGGATCCCTCAAATACTGGAGCACCAAACAGGCAGCATACACCGGCTGATATGAAGTCCTTAGCACACTTACAATAGAGGTCTGCTGGGTCTGTGTTCATCCAGAGATGATGTACCTAACCTTCAAGAGACTGGAGGACCCAGAAAGTTTAGATGTCTGGTGGGGTGAGAGGTAAGGACATCCACGTGGAGACAGTGGGAGGTGAGGAGGTATGGGATGTGTAACAGTCAGAGGGTATACAGGGGTTGGCTGGGTGGGGAATAAAATATGGGGTGTATAAAAATAATTAATAAAATAAATTCTCACAAAAAAGAATATAGAAAAATTAAAATACTTTTATCTATGGTACAGGTCGGGGCATAGAAGTAGTTAAGAAATACATTGATTTCATAAAATTTATCTAAATGATCATTTTATTTCCTCTATGCTTGTGACACTAGCTTTGACTGTCAACTTGGTTGGACTGAGACGTGTCTCATGAAGTAGGAGAGAAGCTTTGTGTGCTTGTAACCATTTCCAGAAAGAGTTAAATAGGGTTCCAGAAGGTGGGCAGCACACTACCATACATGGTTAGGGTTAGGGTGAGGATTAGTGTTGGGGTTGGGGTTGGGGTTGGGGTTAAGGTTAGGGTGTAATGACAGAAGACCTGATAATGAAGGCATTCTTCTCTGGGTCTCCACCATTCTGCAAGCATGGAACCTTCCAAACCTATGAGCTGAATCTTTCCTCCTCAGATTTTTTTTTCTTGTTTGGTCATAACAATGAAGGAAGCTGATTAACACAGAAAACTGGTACCAAAGATGGGTAAGGAAAGCCCTACAATTTGGTGATCATAGCTTAATAGACTACTCTGAAGGGGGAACTCTGAACAGAGTGTTCATGTTCACAGTAAAGCCTGTGCTCATGAAACTTCTGATGAGCACAAACATTCTGTTAGGCATTGGATGAGACACCATTCTTTTGCCACATGGGGGAAAACAAACCTGTCTGTATTCTACCCATGCTGTGTGACTTTGTGGATGGTCACGTTTAACGATGAAAGACCAAGTGATCTGAGGGAAGAAATGCCAATGTCTAGCAGTTTAAATGTAGAATGAGAATGTCTGACTGATTTTAGCTGTTTAAAGTGAGAGTTAAAACATTATTCAGTGGGAATTTAAAGTCATGTATTTAGCCCAGAAAAGGGATGAATTGCCAAGAAAGGAATGGTTGTTAGAGTTTAAGACACACACACACACACACACACACACACACACACACACACACACACACACACACACAAAGTGTTTACCTGGTGGGTTTGTGTCTTGCTTTGGTTCATTCTTCCTGGGATTCCCTGATTCTCCTCATTTATTATTTTTTGATAATCTGAGATTTTCTCTTTGAATTTAGTAAGTTTCACAACTCAGATTTTTCCTTTACTTTCTGGGATGTTGGTTTAAGAAACTATCTTGGAGAAGTTGATGTTATGAGAATTCTTAGTGATGGAATTAACAGATTTTGCAATGGGCATGGACCTGAGGGTTTTGGAAGTCAGGAGTGGTGCTAAAAGTTCTGGATATGTTTGCCTTTCAACCAAGAGTTCTGGATATGCTTGGCTTTCAACCAAAGAATGGAGTAAAATGATTATGATTGATCACAAAATGTGCCTATGTAGTTGGAACAATACAACTGAGTTCTGTAGAAAAGATGAGCTAATGAGCGTATGTGAGCAACAACACGCTTGAGGCTGAAATTTACATTAAATGGGAGAAAAGAAAAATCACAAATATTTCCTCTCTGACCCATTAGTACAATAATGCCAACTGTTCTATTCTTCTATACCCTCTCAGTCATAGTGAATTGAAACCTCTGTAAATCCAAGCAAAGGTTAATCTTTCATACTCTCCAGATAATTAGTCATAGCAATGAGAAAGGGAAAACTCTACAATCCCTAAATGAGTGGGGCATTTAGAAAGAATACGAAGATTGTTATAGCTACAAATCAACTTCTTTGACTTTAAGATTACCAACAATAATATAACATTTATTCCAGTGCTTCAAAAGGATTGGGACACTTACACTACTTTGATTGGTTCCACATACTTATTACATTGACGAGAGTGTAAACTACAGTCAACACGGATCCTGGGTCAGGTAACCTAACTTTAAGAGGAGACTGAGAACTAACTAGCTTTGCCTAAGACAGATGAAATAGATGATGCAGCTTTACAGCTGACCACAAAGTGCCTCTTTTTACAGAAGAGTTGAATAGAAGAAAGTCTAAGATTTATAGGCTTATAATACGGTAAAGCTTGAAAAGAGAGTTACAAATAAAAATGAGTGAGCACAACTGAAATGCTGAATGCCATTGTAATGTAGGTATTGCTATTAGGGATTCTTTGAAAACTAATTTTTCTATTGTAAGTCAATCAAGTCATCCTTTTACAAAAATTTATAATATGCTAATTGGAAGACAGCAGAGTACCTAAAATGGGTATTTAAAGATGTCATATGAAATTGAATTTGGGATCTGACATCAGAAAGTGAATCACACAAAAACCAAATGGTATATTGTCAAGGGTTTTTAAATACACTAAAGAGAACAATGAATTCTGTACAATATTTCATGTCACTTGGATCCACAGGAATCCATGAAATTTTCTATTACAAGTATTCCAATTCTTTTTGTTCTGGGATCCTTTCATGACTCACTTCTGATATTTGCTATTATCTTTACTTATTATTCATTTTAATTTTTGAAATACAGTATAATTTTATCAGTTACTCCTACCCTTTCCTCCCTTCAAGTTCTTGAATCTTAATCAAATGCCTGTGAAGAATTCACAATGAGTAGACTTTAGTGGCCACCATCACACAGAAAAGTATTAAAGACATTCACATTGTGTAAGCTCTGATGAGTATAATATATTTTAAACAAACAGCAGTTTGCTTTGTGTTCAGTACTGTGATAAGCATGTTATGATCAAAGAAGAAAAGAAATTCTGTTTTCAAAGTCTCCATCATATGGTAGCAATGCTACAAAGTGAAAATATAGCCAATAATATAAACACTAAAAATGCTAAAGTATGCAGTTCCAGAGAGCTAGTGGCATACAAGGCTGCAGTACTCAGGAAACAAGTCATCAGAAAATAAAACCCAGCTTTTCTTACAACATTATGCACATTTTCATGGTGAGTTACCTAGAAATGGTCTGCCTTTTCTTGTTCCACATGTCTTTATTTAGTATTGTTTACATAATTTAACAAGCCAATAAGTCCATGAAAATACTCACTGAATGATCATTTCATCCATAGAGAATATGAGTGCCTAGTATATATATGCTTATTTTATAGGTAGAAATTTCCCCCACCAACAAAATCATTGTTCATTTTCTCATAACTGAAGCAGTCAGTAAAATGAGGTTGTAACTGATTGCTCACATTTTGTAGTCTAATACAGACTAGTGATATTCCTTCAAACATGAAAGCAATTCCAGTAATAAACATCAAAACACCAAATGTTTAATTAGGAAGAAAGATGAACTATGATCTATTTAGAAAAATTCCATTTGCCTTCAGTTAGGAATTTTATCTTAATAATGATGTCTTTCTTCAAAAAAAATAACTCTACTTAAAATAGTCTGATAAACATTAATGGAAGAGCCTGTGTTGTTTTCACACGCTGAATACAGGGCAGGAGACAGTTCCTTTACAGAAAATGATAGTCCTGCTGTGTGTGTTGTTAGCATGATGGAAATGTGTCTGGCATCCCCCATCTATATAGGCATATCAACATATTTCAGTGTTACTTGATGCTTCACGGCTGTGTGATAAGCCTATCGTATTTGTATACATGAGCAATGTTACAGAAATGATGATATAAATCAATGGAGAATGAATTAAACAAAAGCACAACAGGTGAACTAATCACTTAAATCCCTGGAATAGTTCCTGAAGAATTGTCCATCATTCACTGTTCTGTGCAATTTCAGTGAAATATTACAGTAAACATCGTATTTTCAAAGAATATCAATTTTCCTTTACAAGTGCATTTTATTGTGAAAAGAGCCATAGTTCATGACATGTAAATAATAAAAACTCCAGACCTCTCCATGCTGCCTTCTGTTTTAGTTTTGTATACAGATATATGATTAGTTTGCATGAAAGTAAGAAGAGAATGTGAAATTAACATGCATCATAATTCTCCAAAGTGTACTGCTAGGTTCTTAAATTTAGATATAACAACAATAATCAGAGAGAGTAGATGAGAGAAAATGTGTAATTTTCAACAGATTTTCCACCCTGAGATCCACTGTCCTTGTACCTGGGCATTTTATATCATAGAATTTTAAAACTTTATTTATTCATCAGAGAAGCATTAGTTTTTCCATTTACAAGTCATTGTTTTGCTTAAAGAGTAGATATTGGCTCCTTCTTCTAAGCTGAGGTTTCAAAATTAAACATAGATAAAATGTTCTTCTCAGCTTGAAGACGAGGTGTGTGGGGGCTCTGCTCAAGTTTTTTTCCTCATCTACTATCTTTTCTGATATTTCTAGGAACTTGGTTGTTTTGCTTGACAGTATTAGATGAAAATTATGATAAAAATTGGGACTGAGAAGGTCAGCCCTCAAAACACACTCTTCCAGTGAGACGTGAGATACAGTCCTTTCAGTGCATGTGAAGTTTTTCTGTACAGAATTTTCTGAGCTGCAACAGGTGAACTTTCATCGCTTGCTGGAATCTCAAATGGAGCTTTTTGTGGACATTTGTGCCTATACTGGAAGGCCAAATAATTTGCTTTTATAGTGTAAAAAGGAACCGATGGGTTTTTTTTTTTTTTTTTGGTGACATATTTTGGCAAGACATTCTTTCCAGTGTTCAAATGTCTAGATGATATCATTAATGATCAAGTGCCCTGTAGCTTTTACATCTATCTGTCTTCGGATAGAAAGCCTATAAAACTTCACTGCAGCAATCAAAATGTAAGATAATAAAATATCAAAGTAGACAATTTTTATAGCAGAAATATCAGACTATTCCTATGTTTAATAGCTATATCTAAAAACGTGTGCTTGAYTAGCTTCATAAAACATATAGAAACTAATTAATTGAAAGGGCATAATAAATACAATTACAAGTATTCACAACCAACATATTTCAGAAATGGGAGACTCTGCTCCAGATCACAATGGTCTTCAGTGATTAAGATACCATATATTGTGCTTCATTCAATATCACTCCCATGTGAAACATACCCTACCCACAAACCTATAAAAATCAGACAGATGTGGTTGGAGCATTTGTTGCTATAACCAAGAACCAGTGTTTAGTTTTCTGCACCAAGTTTCTACTTCACAATAATCTGTAACTCCAGTTTCAGGATATGTGATGCTGTCTTCTGATCTGCAAGGGTACTAGGCATGCACATGGTCCACAGACCTACATACATGTAAAGTGCTTATGCGCGCAAAGTAAAATAAATATATCTAATTAAAAAAAATCAGTAAGGATTTCTTTGGTTTCTGAACCTTTACTCATATTTTCTGCTCCAAATAAGAATTTAGACATTTTTCAGGAGCTAGTTAGATGTGATGTTTGAATTCTCTCATGATGTTCAAGGATTTGACCTCTTGGTTAGATTGTAACCCTCTTGGGAAATGAGATAACCCCAAGCCTTTTGTTAAACTCTCAAAAGTACATGGCATATATGCTACATGAGAGAATATGCATACTTTACCATGTAACAACTTAAAATGTTCCTTAATGACATTTATTCCAATGTCATAGACAAATGACACAGTATTAAGTTTTCTTGTACTCTTCAATTATTACTTTCTACCACTCAATGTTTTGTGTGCTATCTGCAGTAAGTGCATGTGTCTCAAATATAAAACAAATCTTAAGTGTGTAGAAGTGGATCTTAACTAGATTTGAACAATTTTCTTCTTGTATCAACCATCAGTCTCCTAACAAAAATCCACACATGATATACACATTCAAATCCACACACAATATACACATGCAGAGAAAGATGTAAGATTCGCTGTGAAGCAAATAGGCACAATTTGTTCTGGAAATTTGGAAGGGACTTTGCCTTTCAGTCATTGTTGATGACTTAGCTGCATCATTTAAGATGTTTTTCTGTTGCAGCTTCCTAACATGCAACTCAAACAAAAACAATATATGTATTATGTTATTTATAGTACTGAAAAGTCAGAAAGTAGAACTATTTCAAATACAGTTTTCTTAGGACCCTGACTCTTAAAAAAATAAATTTCTGCTTTCCCACTTAAAGCATAGAATTTATTTGCAACCAAAATTATGTCATAACTACAAAAATCACTGTGCAATTTCTGGCATGACAATGTTATTCCCATCCATGTCTTTGCTGATATGATATTATTAAATTAATACCTGTATATAAAGAAACATGTGTTTAGGCCTCTCAAGGAATAAGGTCCATGATGAACGTATACAAACTAAAAATAAATGTAAACCATAGATCAGTTCCCCACTAGGAAAGCTAGGGAAAAATTCAGAGTTACCTCATATGGAAAAAAAAGCTGGTGATTTACACACACACAAGTCTTGCATTTAGTTTAATGTAGATGATTATCATTAACCCCAATTCATAATGATATTTTGCATGCTAAACAATAACTCAGAGGCATAATTGTCCAAGACTTCATGCTCAGGATAGGAAAGCACAAGTCACTTTACAGTAATGATGATAAGATAATATACCCAACGGTGACCTCATCAGTGACAAGGGCATTTCTAGAATTTAATTGCATAAGTATGCATGGGGTGAATACTGAGAACAAATATTGTATTTAATTGATAACACTAAACAGTAGTAAGTGAATTGCATGTGAGCAAATTTACACTTGAAAACATATGAGGGAAGTGAAACCAAGTGGCTTGAGTTTATTCAACTAAAAGCAGGAACCGGATACAATGAATACAAATATCATGAATCTGAGTCTGTTTCTAATCTATCATAATGCACATTAGAATAAGTGCAAATTGGAATCTAAAATATGAACTCTATAACATTCAAAGTTATGAGGAGAGAAAGTGAACATAAAAATACTTAGTATGAAATATTTTAATAACTCTTTGTGAATTAGATACTAAAGCATGTAGTTTCCTACTTAGAAGCAAGGCAGGGAAGATACATGAATATAAGCCTTCAGTTCAACAAAGGCAGAGAACTGGCCCTGGTGCTGGAAAACAAAGGCATTAAAGATAAATTGTTTCTCTCTCCTTGAGCAGGATGTGTTCTGCTTGGATACAGGAAGAGGTAGATTTACTTCGCAAAAAGAAAACCATACCTTGGAGAGACTTACTTAATGTCTCAAGTAGAAACTTTTTTGCTCCCTAGAGGCAGTACAGATTATCAGTTGCTACAAAAACAATTGGTTTTCTGTCTTCTCAGACTACATTGTACCTGACCCTTTTCTTGGTTTTTCTACTGTTATCTTGAATCTGACTCAACACCTGGTGTGCATTTGTTGCTTTGAACTTTAAAGTGCTCGTCCTTCTTTCCCAGCTGGCACCTTTCTATGTTCACTCTGATATTTGTTTATCATCCTGGCTTTGTTTGTTTGTTTGTTAAGTTGGTTGGTTAACTGGTTGGTTGCATTGGTTAGCTTGATGAGTCTGTGTATGTGTGTGTGTGTTTCTTTTTTATTTTCTCCAATCAGTTTATCTTGAGCCCCTGAATGCAAGAACACTGTCACAATATCTGACTGCAATTACACACACTCCCATCCAGAACATATTGATAATCCAGTATTATCAATATGTTCAGRGTTCATTTCTAACAGTAGCCTTTGATACAACTCAGTATCCTTCCTTGAAATCACACACAGCTTTGGCACATCAGGTTCTTCTAGCTTTCATTCTTTCCCTTGTTCTGTGCTTGCTGACTCACATGGCCTCCCGACTTCAGATACCATGGCTATCATAGCTTCATCATTTATGTTCAGAGCCTTATAGTTAAACATTGTTGCAGGATTTTTCCTCATTAGGGCAGTGGAAGGCCTGTGATTGGACAGGAAAATGGAGGCAGAGCTAGGAGTTGGGGGGACAGAGAGGTCTCAGGAGGAGAAGGGAGGAGAATTGAGATGGATTTGGACATGGACCTATGCGTGGCATTTACTAGCCACAAATGGCTATGTTTTTATAAGGTTAGAAATATTTGGAGAAAGCTTTTATCATTATCAATTGGCTCTAAAATCATTGTATTGGCATCTTATATATTGTAATATTATTTATACATAAATCTAATTGATTAATTAAGCATTAAGAGTCTTGATTCTTCTGGGTAATTAGGCAGTGAGGAGGCAGATCATGGGGTGTGTGGGACGTTGCATTGTAGTGATATGAACTCAGGGGCCCCTGCCGGATAGATGGCCCAGTGGGAGTCCTGTGCTCCAGTTTGCAGGAACAGGGGAGCATGATCCAGCACCTAGGAGGGTTAGCGGGTCACAGAACACCAATAGCTTATGCTCTAAGATCAAGAATTGACAAATGGAACCTCATAAAACTACAAAGTTTCTGTAAGGAAAAGGACATTGTCAAAAGGACAAAACAGCAACCAACAAATTGGGAAAAGATCTTTATCAACACCATATCTGACAGAGGGCTTATATCCAAGATATACAAAGAACTCAAGAAGGTAGATTCCAGAGAGCCTAATATCCCCCATAAAAATGGGGCACAGAGCTAGACAAAGAATCTTCACCTGAAGAATATCAAATGGCTGAGAAGTACCGAAAGAAATGTTCAACATCCTTAGTCATCAGGGAAATGCAAATCAAAACAACCCTGAGATTTGACCTCACACCAGTCAGAATAGCTAAGATGAAAAACTCAGGAGAAAACAGGTGTTGGTGAGGATGTGGAGAAAGAGGAACACTCCTCCACTGCTGGTGGGGTTGCAAGCTGGTTCAACCACTCTCCCACAACAACATACAAATATCTCTTAAATATCACATCTTGGTCCTACCTTTGATATCCAAATCATAATCTCCTAAGCAGCAGAGCTTATACTCCCACAGCTAGTAGTTATGGCCATAAAATGAATGTTTATGTATTTCTTTGTTTATTCATTTCTGTTTTTCCTTTTGTTTCCTTTTACAGCACCAGATACTATAGCTAGAATTCCCTATGTGGACCACAATCACACAAAACTTCTGGAGACCAACCCACTTTTGATTTTGTAGTGCTAAAAATCAAGCAGGAAATCTTGTTAGTTTTATACTTTAGAAAGAAGAGGATATACCCAAGAGAATATAGAATAAAAACAAATTTAGCTATTATTGCATTCAAAATGTAGCAATTAGTTATTAGAATTTTTATTGGATAAAAATGTTTGGGTGCTTTAATTTCTTCACATCTTGACTCAATTATGATTGCTCAGTGAACTTTTCCTGGCCCTTTAAAAAGTATTAACATTTGCCATATTTAGGCAGCTCTTTAAAACAAAGAAATAATTAGATTTAACAAATTAAAATGGTGAATGTTTGTTTATTAATTATGGGCATCTCCAACTATAAGGTAAGCATTATGAAGACACCATTTCCCATAATTTCCCTCTTATCTTTTTTAATGCCAGAATAATTTTATATATGGAATAATCTTCAAAACATTTTAATAAATGTACAATTATTTTCTCTATGAAACTCGATACATTTAGTCAGATGCTTTTTATGTTTTATTTTAGAGCTAAGTTATAAAAGTTCCATTAAGATTTCTGTATTGTTTGTGGGTTTTGCTGTTGGTTTTGGTGGGGTGGTGGTGGTGATGGTAGTAGGGTTTTGTTTTTCATTTGTTTTATTGTTGATGTTGATTTTTCCCCTATAGATAAGGGAATAAGGTGAGAAATAGAATGAACATGTGATTATGTGATTGATGGTTAGGGAAGAAGAAACTGACAAAAGAAGAAAATAAGCACTGAATATGTGAGTGAATCAGATATTACAGGAATTGCTGACCACAAAGTGATATAATTTATCCCAATTGAGCCCTCATTTTGAAATGTTATTGTCCTTTAATATAAATGTTCAATGTTATGATTTCTGCCCTAGAACCAATCAATGATTGTACTATGGTTGGCTAAGGCAGGAAACTTGGAAGTTCTGAAATGAACAATATCAGCAACAATTAAAGGCTTTGAAATATTCATTTTGAGCAAAAATGTGCTGCTGTCTTGAAAACTTCTCCAAAAGCATAATTTACAGAAATATGTTCATTTGCCCAAATTAAAACTTCATTATATATAAAGTATTTTAAATTAACATTTTGTCAATGTAGCATTTTGCATTTAAATAAAGCAGGGCAAGTAATTATTCTTAGTACATAATTATGCACATTAAATATCATTTTTCCTTGTCTTTAATGTATTTTCAGAAGAATGTATTTTTCAATATTATGTACAACTATATCCCCAATAATGATAAATCAGAAGAAAAGAACAAATTCCCAGATCCTCTAAAATTATTTAATGTCTTATCTTCACAAAATAAATATGAGAAAATAGAAATCCTTAGCAGGCCTTTAATGCATAATGATAGAACAAGAATAGTAGCCCATAAGTATTTATATATTGGGGGGGGGGTGTTGTTCAGTTTCCTAAAATCTATTTTAAAGTTGATGTTTAGCTCTAAATTTTTTTAAATTACCATCTCTGCTATAATGTCTGTGAAAAATCTGTCTTCCTGACAGGACTGCAGAAATGGAGACAAACATGTTCAATAATATCTGCCAAGGTCAAAGAGAAGCAGAAATTAAATAATTGCATCGTTGTACAAGTAGGATATACATGAATGGATTGACGGATGGAGGAACAGCAGAATGTAAGAAGAATATAGCCCAGATAATTAAGGGGAGGCTGCCAGGATAAACCAATCAGTAGAAACCTATCTGCACTAGCAGAAGCAGTTTATAGCTTGAGCATCCATGTTGTTCATCATTGTATTCTGTGTAAGTTGACCAGGTTACTACAGCAACCTCAGACATGGGTTAATCAAAGGACAATTGCAATCTATAGTTCTTGAGGTTTTAAAATCTGATGATTTCATTCAACCTGCCTTGTAGATAGATACCTGCCTTCTCATTGGATCCTCATGTGATGAGAGACCTATGGTCCTCTTTTCATTTAAAATATCAATATATTTCTTTTTATTTGATAAATAAAAATTGTATATTAACAGACAGATAGACGGACACACACACAAATATTCACGTAGTGGTCCAAATAATACCATAATGCTTCTCTAGAGAGTAAATCATTAAATTGTGCTAAACGTACATGTAACACTTCATATACTTACTATTATGTTGTAAGAGCTTTAATATATAACTTTAAAGTTTTAAAATATGTTATATACTGTGATGAATTGTTTATGCTTGGCCCAGGGCTTGGCACTATCAGGAAGCGTGGCCTTGTTGAAGTAGGTGTGTTATTGTGGGCATGGGCGTTAAGACCCTTGTCCTAACTGCCTGGGAGCCAGTCTGCTCCCAGCTTCCTTCGGATAAAGATGTACTATCAGCTCCTCCAGTGCAATGCCTGCCTGGATGCTGCCTTGATGATAAGGAACTGAAATTCTGAACCTGTAAGCTAGCCCCAATTAAATGTTATCCTTATAAGAGCTGTCTCTTTGAATCAATGAAACCCTAACTAAGGCATATACTGTTTTTAAAGTGGTCCTCATGTTGTGGCACAGATGAAAATTTATTTCTGTTGCCTCAACGATCACTGTGCCATGTAAGTAACAGTTCTTCATTCTCTCTCAACCTTACTCACTTTACAGTTGTAATCACAGCTTCTAACAGTTTGATATTTTAGATTCCCCTTGAATTACATAGCACCCAGTCTTTGTCTTTCTGTTTCTGACTGATTTAGCATATTGTTTAGGTAATTACATACTGTTGAAATGTCAGAATTACCTTCATCATAAAGGGTAAATGTCTAACACTGAAAGTTAAGCCCACTAGTTCAGCAGTATAGCTGGTAAAAAGACTAAGGGAGACAACCAGCAGCGATAGGAGAGCTATAGACTGTATTTCTACATTTAGCAATCTTACATTTAAGATATTTTTTTAATTTTTTATTGGATATATTCTTTATTTACATTTCATTTCCCTTTTCCTGGTTTCCCAGCCCCCCAAATGTCCCATATGTCTTTTCCCCTCCCCCTGTTCCCCTATTCACCCCTTCCCACTTCCCTGTTCTGGTATTTTAAGATATTATTAACTCATTTCACAATGTGTCTTTTATATGGGGGTGAGTTAAGGGTTTGATTTCATTCTCCATATGTTGAACACTAGTCAATTTAAGCATTATTTCCAGAAAACCTGTCATTAAAGTTGTGATAGGAATTGTACTCAACCTTTAGATCAATTTGGAAATACTGCACAATTGAACAAATTTTCTTCTATTAATCCTTCTATTTCATAGCCATAGCATATCATTCTTGTAGGGTTTTTCCAGTGCAATGGTGTCTTGGCAACCAAGTGCCAAGAAATACCACAAAGTCACAACAAAAAAACAATTCTCACACAAATGATTTCTAGGGAGAAATATAGAATGACAGCCACCTTTGAACCAGAAGAAAAACAAAAGAGGTCTGGATAAAGGGTAAGGCTGTTAGAGTTTCCTTGGAGCTTGGTTGATGAGCTAGTGGAAAAGTGCAGTGCAGCTGGCTGGTTTTACCTTTCCCAGCCTTTGTTTCTATAATTCTGTTTTAATGCACCTCCTTAAATTAATATTTCTCTCTCCGTGTCTCTCTTTTCCTCTCTTCTCTCTTTCACTCACTCACTCACTCAGTGTGTGTGTGTGTGTGTGTGTGTTTGTACACTCCTCTCCTTGTTTACTATAAGTGTATATGTTAGTGTCTATGTGGCAAGTGTATGGTGGTGTGTGTATTTATGTTCAGGTGCACATGTAAGTGTGTTTGTAGTACACACAAATGTTCATATGTATATAAGAAGGCCAGAGGTCAATATCATGTGTCTTCCTCCATCAACCTCCACCTTGTTTTGTGAGACACAGTCTCTCCTTGAACTTAGAGCTCTGAATCAGCTAGACTGACTGGTGAACACATTCATAGGATCTACTTGTCTATCCTTCCTAATATTTGGACAATAGGCCTCCATTTTTTAATTTATTAAGTGTTACTATATTTTGTCATATTATTTTTCTGCATGTATCAAAGTGATTACATACAGTATCTGTCCTTTATTCAATTAATATAATATATCATATTCATTAATTTGTGTATGATTTCTTTCTCTCCAGAGCATAATTTGTGTATTATTTCTTTCTGCCTATTTGAATAATTCTTTTCATTTATTGATATAATTTACTTCCTTGTGGAAGATTTGTGTTTTCATTTGTATTCATAAGCACAATGTTTTGCATTAATCTTTTCTTTTTCAGTTATTCTTTATTGATTTATTTTTTTACACTAGAGATTTTATCAAACACCCCCATCCACCCCTCTGACTGTTCCACATCCCATACTTCCTCCACACTTCCCTGTCCCCTGTCTCCCTGATGATGTTCCCACTTGCTAACCCCCACCCCACCTGTCCTCTAAACTCCCTTGGGCCTCCAGTCTCTTGAAGGTTAGGTGCATCATCTCTTAATGAATACAGACCCAGCAGTCCTCTGCTATATATGTGTTGGGGGCCTCATATCAGCTGGTGTTTGCTGCATGTTGGGTGGTCTAGTGTTTGAGAGATCTCAGGGGTCCAGATTAATTAAGACTACTGGTCCTGCTACAGGATTGCCCTCCTCCTGAGCTTCTTTCAGCCTTTCCCTGATTTAACCACAGAGGTCAGCCACTTCTGTCCATTAGTTGGGGGCAAATATCTGCATCTGACTCAGCTGCTTGACGGGTCTTCCAGAGTACACTCATTCTAGCTCCCTTATTGTGAGTGCTCCCTCCATAGCCTCAATAATAGTGTCAGGACTTGGAACCTCCCCTTGAGATGGATCCCACTTTAGACCTGTTGCTGGACCATCTTTTCCTTGGGATCCTCTCCATTTCCATCCCTGCATTTCTTTCAGACAGTAACAATTATGGGTCAGAGTTTTGACTGTGGGATGTGAATCCCCTCCCTCATTTAATGCCCTGTTGGAAGTGGCTCCATAAATTCCCTCTCCCTACTGTCAGGCATTTCATCCAAGGTCCCTCCCTTTGGGTCCTGAGAGTTTCTCACCTCCCAGGTCTTTGGTGTGTTCTGGAGGGCCCCTGCAACCTTCTACCTCCCGGGGTTGCCTGTTTCCATTCTATCTGCTGTCCCTCAGGGCTTCAGTCCTTTTCCCTCACCCAATATCAGACCAGGTTTCCCTCTCCCTCCCAATGCTTGTTTACTTTCCCTCCCAGTTCCCTCCCTCCCTCACCACTTGTGATTGCTTTCTTCTCCCTCACAAGTGGGATTGTGGCATCTTCAATTGGGCACTTCAGCTTGTTGACCTTTTTGAGTTCTGTGGACTGTACCTTGGGTATTCTGGGTTTGTTTGGTTTTGGTTGATTTTCTTTTTTTTTTCTTTTTTGGCTAATATCCACTTATTTTTTCTATATTCTTTATTTACATTCCAAATGCTTTCCCCTTTCCCGGTTACCCCCTCCCCATAAGTCCCATAAGCCCTCTTCCCTCCATCCATTCCCCAATCTGCCTCCTCCCAATTTCTCTGTCCTGGTACTCCCCTACAATGTTGCATCAAGCCTTTCCAGGACCAGGGCCCTCCCCTTCCTTCATCTTGGGAATCATTTGCTATGTTAATTGTGTATTCAGAGCTTCTGGGCTAATTAATATCCACTTATCAGTGACTATACTCCATATGTATTCTTTTGTGATTGGGTTACCTCACATAGTATGATATTTTCCAGTTCCAACCATTTGCTTAAGAATTTCATGAATTCATTGTTTTTAATTGCTGAGTAGTATTCCATTGTGTAAATATACCACATTTTTTGTATCCATTCCTCCATTGAGGGACTTCTGGGTTCTTTTCAGCTTCTGGCTATTATAAATAAGGCTGCTCTGAACATAGTAGAACATGTATCCTTATTACATGAGGGGGAATCCTCTGGGTATATGCACAGGAGGGGTATAACAGGGTCCTACTGAAGTGTCATGCCCAGTTTTCTGAGGAACCGCCAGACTGATTTCCAGAGTGGTTGTACCAGCTTGCAATCCCACAAGGAGTGGAGGAGAGTTCCTCTTTCTCCACATCCTCAACAATACCTGCTGTCACCTGAGGTTTTAATCTTAGCCATTCTGACTGGTGTGAAATCTCAGGGTTGTTTTGATTTGCATTTCCCTAATGATTAATGATGTTGAACATTTCTCAGCCATTTGAAATTCTTCAGGTGAAAATTCTTTGTTTAGCTCTGTACCCCCTTTTTTTGATAGTGTTATTTGGCTCTTTGGAGTCTATCTTCTTGAGTTCTTCGTATATATTGGATATTAGCCCTCTGTTGGATGTAGGGTTCGTGAAGGTCTTTTCCCAATTTGTTGACTGCCCTTTTATCCTTTTGACAGTGTCCTTTGCCTTACAGAAACTTTGTACTTTTATGAGGTCCCATTTCTCAATTCTTGATCTTAGAGCATAAGTTATTGGTGTTCTATTCAGGAAAATTTCCCCTGTGCCCATGTGCTCCAGGTTCTTCCCCACTTTCTCTTCTATTAGATTCAGTATATTTAGCTTTATTTGGTGATCCTTGATCCACTTGGACTTGAGATTTATTCAGGGAGATAAGAATGGATCAATTTTCATTCTTCTACATGTTGAACCCCAGTTGAACCAGCACCATTTGAGTCAGCATGCAGGAGAATGCTAATATTCACTTATTTGTGAGTACATAGCTTACATGTCCTTTTGGGTCTGAGTTATCTCACTTAGGATGATATTTTCTAGTTTCACTCATTTGCTGAAAAACTCAGGATTTCCTCATTCTTAATAGCTGAGTAGTATTCCATTGTGTAAATAAACCATTCTTTTCTTGAGATATATTGGCTCTAATGCTCATTCTTACATGAACACATATCTGAGTGGATGAATATTCTATTCTTACTATTTCATTTAATGTTAGCATCTCTACATAAATATTAGTCTCCAAATATAATACAATTGCTTATCAGGGTGTGGAACCCAGTTCAGTACCTTGATTTAATTTATAGCAAATATGGAATGTTCATGAATTTGCCAGCAGTTCAAGAGATATGACATCTACAGACTTTAATACAACTGTACTCCAGATAGCATTTCTCATCATGAAAAAACAATGTGGCTCCAGCTGCCTTCCATATAGGCTCAAGTATTTGTAAACAGACTTTCCTCATAAAATAGAAAATATTTTACATAATAGTTTTATATAAAATATTTACCTCTTMACATTTTATGCTAATATTTTCTGCTTACATGACAAGTAACACTCTTTGTAAATTAAATTTTAAGAGACTCGGTAAATCAATTAAGTTTTATCAAACTTAGAAAGTCCTATCATAGTTAATTTGTGGAAGCTATGATGTCTGAACGTATAGTTGAATAATCCTAACTTTGTGTTCATGTGTGCATGTATAGAAGTATCTTTCAGGCTTGATAACTATAGCTTCTATTTACATTATCTGAAAATGTTTATAAATTACAGGTATAACTAAGCCAATGTGAAATACATTTTCCAGGCTGATAAGATGGTTCAGTAGGTGAAGGTTCTATAAACAAACTTGATAAGCTGACTCTTGACACACAAATTAAAAAGAGAAAGCACACTACATAAAATGGACCTCTGATATCCACACAGGTGCCATGCATGTACACACAAACATACACACACACACACACACACACACACACACACACACACACAAATCAATAAATGAAATGTTAATGGATTAATTACAAAGTCCATTTTTCTCCATAATTTCCTTGATTCTTAATAACAAGGCTTCTTCAAACAAACATGGATTTGTATTACTAATTTCAAGTCAATAACTTAAAGACTATAACAGTAACTCAAAGGATATAGCAATCCTTTGATAATGATAACAGGCCACATCTGCCATGACTAGCTAGAATGACTACAGACCTTCTCAACTCTCTGCTCCCCAAATGCCCATCCTCAAGTTACCACTAGGGATGCACCAGAACAACAGCTGCAGCATCTACTCTCTCCTGTCCACGCCTTATGTGAATCCCATAGACCATCCCTCCTTGGTCTTCCCTACCCTTTACATTGCTGTGTTCCATCCCTCTGCTCATTCACAGACCACATGTGCCAGAAGACCTACTAGCCTGCCTGCATACCTTAACCATTATTTCTGTTCACAATCTAAGCTGTAGGACTTCCCCAAGGGTAATAGACCATCTCACCCTAGTCTCCCATTATCCCAGCCTTCAATGACAACAAGCATTCCCCATCATCATACCAAACATCCAAGTCAGTAAATTGGGCAACACAGAGAGAACAAACTCTCTGAAAATCCAGAGATGTTACAGAAACCTAGAAACAAAAACTCTGACCCAATAAACACAAATCAAGAAATAAGCACCTAGGCCAATAATCATCCCAAACTCATAACACTAGCATAAGAACACAATTAAGAACAGCCAGTGTAATATGTCTGCAACATAGTCCTGCTATCCTACTAGAAATAAATAAATATCTTAAATAATTCTGGAAAACTACAAACAAATTCATGGAGGAATAAGCCCTTTAAAGAAAGTCAAGAAAACAAAAACAAACATTGAAGAACATGAATAACTCTGTTAAAGACCTAAAAATAAAAAGGAAATCAATAAAGAACACACAGCCAAGGGAATTCTAGAAAACAAAATTAGGAATGCAAACAGGAAAACAGAGGCTAGACTCACCAAGATAAAATAAGAGTTGGAAGAGAAAATCTAAGATATCGAAGATACAATGGAAGAAATGGAGAAATCAGTCAAAGAAAAATTAAATCTAAACAATTCTTGACAAAAACATTCAGGAAATCTGGGACAATATGAAAATAATAGAACTCTAGGAGGAGCCATGCCAGCTCAAAGGACCAGAAATATTTTCAACAAAAACATAGAAAAGAATTTTGTTACCTAAAGAAGGCGATGCCTATAAAGGTATAATAAGCATACAGAACACCAAATAGATTGGACCAGAAGACAAAATATCCTTGCCACATAATAATCAATATTAAACATACAGAACAAACAAAAAATATCACAATCTACAAGGGAAAAAGACCAAATAGCATACAAAGGCAGTTCATTAGGACAACACCTGGCTCAATGGAGACCTTAAAAGCTAGAAGGACTAGGACAGTTGTGCTATAGACTCTAAGAGGTTAAAGAGGACCGACAAGATGGCTTGATGCAACAGAATGTTTAATCATCATGGATGTAGAAAATAAGATATTCCATGAAAAAGTTAAATTTAAACAATATCTATCTATAAATCCAGTAATACAAAAGGTGCAAAACCAAATCAAATAAACCAACACACACACACACACACACACACACACACACACACACACACACACACACATAAAAAAATTTCTCCAAACGAAGGAGGTTAATAATACCTATGAAAACTCAGTAAATAAATAATCTCACAAAAGAAAAAAAATAGAAGGGAAGCACAGTCATGGGTCATTAATAACTCTCACTACTAATACTCTCAATACCCAACAAAAAGACGCAGACAAAGACACAGACTGTGCCAGCCCACTACCATAAGGCACTGGCAGGCTGTAGACATATAGAGGCCTGTCCACTGATATAAACTTAATATAGGCAGGCAGAGAACACTCAGAGGTCTGCCTGCTATGTGTCCCACCCACCATGGGAACCACTATGATGTTCAAGTATGTGCTGGGTAGATGGGAGAGAAAGAGAAGACCAATAGGTTGAGCATTACAAAGAAAGGTAGAACTGGAGACAAGAGGGTAGAGAAGAATAACATGTTATAAGTAGCCATCCCTGCCACCAGGTGATGTCTAAGCCTATGCTGCTGCTGAAAGCTATGTCTGGGTCCATGGCCAAGTGGCAGCATTAGTCTATGTCAATGTCCAGGGCTTATATTACCACTGAAGATGAAGCAGACATAACTAATCTGTACAGGCATCTGGGGCCACATAGATTTTGAAGGGCTGTGTAATACTGGCCCAGATCCTCACTGGACATGGCACCCAGGAGACTTGGCTCCATCTCTTACCTGCTGTAGCACTCTGGAGAACAGGTTCTGCACCTTGCCTTGGCGGCATAATAGAACGGACCCTTGTGGCAGGGAGTGATGGCAAGCTGACCCCAAGGAAAATAATGGTAGAAATCTAGCCCCTCCACTCATCTTCCATGATGCCCTATATCCCTGCACTCTTCACCATATGTGGCAGTCAGGAGAGCTGGCCCTGTTGTGATGAGAACGGTAGGGTTGGTCCTGATCCAGTCAGGAGAGTAGACCCTGTACCTTGCCTGAGAAGCACAATAGAGCTGGCTCTGGTGGCATGGGTGCAGGTGAGGCAGCTRGAGGGAATGAGAACAGAAGAACTTGTCCTAACTCTTGCTGGCTGTAGCACTGAGTGAGCTGGTCTGGGCAGTGCTAGAAAGCACACCGTAGTGGTGCAGGTATATAAAAGCTAATGGGATGACCAACTCAACTACCTCACAGGCTCAGATCAAGTGCTTTGCGTTTGACCACTCCAAAACCTAACTCATCTATGATATGCTTGGTCATATAAAAAGAATAGATTTTGGTCCTGTAGCTTGAAAATTTCAGGATCTTTATGACACAGGGCAATAAGATAAGGAGGAGCCCTGGCGATATTGTTGGTATAACATAAGCCAGAGACCTCAAATCAGACCAGTGACTCATTGAAGGAAACGTTTTCAAGTAAAAGCGGGTGGACAAAGAGGTATACTATGGACACACTATGACCCACTGCATCTTCCATGAAGAGGACAAGATATTTTCTGTTTTATTTGTTTATTTATTGTTTTTTTTTTTGGTGGAGAAGATTTCAAGGGCATATGGCAAATACAAAGGGATGGGGAGATAAGTGGGACTGAAGTGGAGTATGTAAAACTCACAAAGAATCATTTAAAAGTTAAAGAAAAAGACATAAACTAGCATAGTGAATGCAAAACTAGGATCCACCCTCTGATGCATACAAAAAATACAACTTGATATCAAGGATAGACATTGCTTTAGGGTAAGAGGTTAGGAAAATATATTCCCAGCAACTAGACTTTAGAAGCAAGCTGATACAACCATTTTAATAGATAATAAAGCAGACATCAAACCAAAACTAATAAAAAAAAAGATTGGGAAATGTATATATATTAAAGAAAAATCCACAAAGATGAAAGTTTAATTCTTAACATATAATCCTCAATACAAGAACACCTGCTGTTAGCCGGGTGGTGGTGGCACACGCCTTTAATCCCAGCACTTGGGAGGCAGAGGCAGGCAGATTTCTGAGTTTGAGGCCAGCCTGGTCTCCAGAGTGAGTTTCAGGACAGCCAGGACTACACAGAGAAACCCTGTCTCTAAAACAAACAAACAAAAAAAAGAACACCTACTGTTATAAAAAAAAAAAAAACATGATTACAGATTAAATCACATATTGACACACACACACACACACACACACACACACACACACACACACACACACACTGACAGTGGGAGACTTCAATATGCCAGTCTCGCCAATTACATGTCAAAGGTCATCCAAACAAAAAGTAAACAAAGAAATGGTGGAGCTAAATGAAGTTATAAACCACCAAATAAACCTAGCATAAATTATAGAAAGTTCCACCCAAACACAAAAGAATATACCTACTTCTCAGTATCTCACAGAACTTTCTCAAAAGTTGTCCCAGATGCTTGATCACAAAACAAGTCTCAATAAATACAAGAAAGCTGAACTGTCTCTCTACCTCCTAAAAGACAAACATGGATTAATGAACAGACACAAAAGAAAGCTTACAAGAACATAGAAACTGAACAACTCTCTCCTGAATAAAAAATTAGTCCAGACAGAAAGTAAATCTACAAGCACAAATGTCTTTTTTTTTCTTTTTTTTAACCTCATTTTTTATTGGATATATTCTTTATTTATATTTCATTTCCCTTTTCCTGGTTCCCTGCCCCCCAAARGTCCCACATGCCTTTTTCCCTCCCTCTGTTCCCCCAWCCACCCCTTCCCACTTCCCTGTTCTGGTATTCCCCTACACTGATGCATTGAGCCTTTCCAGAACCAGTGTCCACTCCTTCCTTCTTGTTGGACATCATTTGGTATGTGGATTGTGTCTTTGGTGTTCCAAGATTCTAGGCTAATATCCACTTATTAATAAGTGCATACCATGCGTATTCTTTTGAGACTGGGTTACCTCACTTAGTATGATGTTCTCCAGCTCCAACCACTTCTCTAAGAATTTCATGAATTCATTGTTTCTAATGGCTGAATAGTACTCCATTGTGTATATATACCACATTTTTTGTATCCATTCCTCCATTGAAGGATATCTGGGTTCTTTCCAGCTTCTGGCTATTATAAATAAGGCTGCTATGAACATAGTGGAGCATGTATCCTTATTGCATGCTGAGGAATCTTCTGGGTATGTGCCCAGGAGTTGTATTGCTGGGTCCTCCGGAAGTATCGTGTCCAGTTTTCTGAGGATCTGCCAGACTGATTTCCAGAGTGGTTGTACCAGCTTGCAGTCCCACCAGCAGTGTAGGAGTGTTCCTCTTTCTCCACATCCTCGCCAACATCTGTTAAAGGCTAGGCTCACAACCATAAAATATAAGCACAGATGTCTTAATGAAAGAAATTAAAGATTTTCTAGAATTCAATGAAAATAAATGAACAACAAACTTATGGGACATAATGAAAGCAATGCTAAGAGGAGAGTTCATAGCACAAAATGCCTACCTAAAAATAATTGGATATTTCTCATACTAGCAAAATAACAACCCAGCACAAAGCTCTAGAAACAAAAAGAAATAAGCACACCCAAGAGGGAGTAGAAAGCAGTAAATAACCAAACTAGGGGCTAAAATCAACAAAATAAAAACAAAGAGAACAGTATAAAGAATCCACGAAACAAAGAGGTGGATTTCTGAGAAAATCAAGTTAGACAAACCCTTATCTACACTAACAATAATTTACTTAGATCAAAACCTCCAAATCCTCAGAGCGGAGAGATGGCTCAGCTGTTAAGACTACTTAACTTGTTCCTATGAAGCTAATTTCAAAACCATGTGATTTTTTAGGGCATTATAAATAATAAAATATGCAATGCTGGTTGTTTATAAGACAGAAGTAGGATGAATGAAATATTTTATTTCTCTTATGCTAAGCAAGAACTATAACACTAACAGTAATATACTAAATAAAATTTGGTAATTGTTTTTAGTGTAGGATTATAAGAGACAATGTTGGTAACCATGGTGAATCAGAGAACTTGGTATCAGTTCAGTTAATAATGAACAGATTTAGTGAAAGACCAACTCGTAGTAAATCTTCTATTTTTTTCAATACATGGCACTCTTCATATATGAAATAAAGTCCCAATTCTAATTATGATGAAAATATAAATGCTGTGGAAGTCAATACCAAATGAGTCAAACAAAAAATCTGTAGATTAGTTATGATCTTCTAAATTCCAGTTTGCAACCTCTGAGAATTAAACATAGTAAGGTTTGTGAGGGGCAAACACAGCACAGCACAGGGAGATAAAAGAGTCAGTATAGTATTTGGTCTTTTCATTATTGTGACCAAATGCCTGACCAAAATAAAAATAAAGCAAATTAAAAGAAAACTGATCTTTGATTTGTAGTTCATAGCAATGGATTGAATCACAGTGGGAAATGCACATTTGTAGGAGCAGCTTGGATCATGATGACAACCAAGAAGAAAAGAGAATATTGATCCACATACGGTCTGGGACTTCAGGGAAACAAATGATGTTAGCACATTTAGGATTGGCTCTTCTCCTTGGAGGAGCCTCTCTGAAAAGCCTCTCAATGATTTGTTCAGACATGTATCTGTTAGGTGATTCTGGATCCAGACAATTGACCAAACTGACCATCACAAATTGGTGCCCAAATATCCCACTCTTTAGACTGAAACTGTCAGGAGTAAGATAAAACAGCAAAATGTTTCCAAATGAACATATTCATTTACTACTTCATCTTTCCATTATTCAACAGAGTATAAAACAACAGGAATAAATTTTTGAAAGGAAAAAAACAAATTATATTCAATGTACTGTTAAATAAGTTGGGAAAACTGAGAAAACACATGGATGAATTTTAAAAAATGTCTATAAATCAAAAAGGTTTTAAATAAATGGGAATATAATAATACTATTTAGTTATTGAAATATCTTTGTTAATTTTATCTTAAAAATAGGTTATGTTGTAGATAGAGTTTATGTATATTAATTGCAAAGCCAAAGTATGTCAAAAGATATAAATGTCTCTCTTAGGATGCATTACATAATGTTATATAAAAAAGGTGTGATATAAAAATAAGCATAGACACACAAAAACAAAGAAAAATACACACATAAGATTTCCATCCAAAAAATTGAACATTTTATTTTCTGACATTATGATATATTATTTAAAATATGAGACTTTTGAAATAGTATTATATTTTTGTATATATATGACATAGTTATTACTAACCTCAGATGTCATAGACCTTGATAATTCAGCCTAAGTCTCCCTTACTCAAATATTTGTGACTAAACTACACTGTTTTGGGCTTTTTTTTTTGCATGCCTTCTGAACTTTTTTAAACATAAAACACAGTCAATAAAAGCTGAGCATCTATACAATTACATAAACACATAGATGAATGACAGCACTTGAGAATATACATTATGTCAATGTGCAGATCATCGTAATAGTTAATATTATATACAACACTAAAGCTATATTTCTAAGGTTTTGAGATTATGTATTATAGTTTGGTTACCTAAGGAACTTGCATGTTTTATTTTTAAAACTAAGCTCAGAATTTATGGTAAGGGYCATAGGTAAATCATAATTTAGGCTATTCTATTTTCCCCTGATTCTTAATAATAACATTTGTTACATCTTTGCAAGTAACAGCTATAATATTTCCTATATAGGGATTGCATGGATCTGTGCTTATCAGACAAAAATGATGCACTTCATTAGACATTAAATAGAAACCTGCAGCCTTGCCCCAGGGACAAAAATGAATTTGCAAACTTTAGACACCTAAACCTTTCCATTCCAAAAGCTGCATTCTATATAATGGGGTTTTCTTCCTTTAACTGAATTTCACATAAAATTATCAAAACTTTAGATCCAGAAATCTCAGCATCTTATTTGTGATAGTCAGAAGCTGGATACAATCCAGATGTCCTACAACAGAAGAATGGATACAGAAAATGTGGTTCATTTAAGCAACTCAGCTTTTAAGAATGAGGATATCATGAATTTTGCAGGCAAATAGGTAGAACTAGAATATATTACCCTGAGTGAGGTAACTCAGTAGACTATATTAACATTGAGTGAGGATATGCATGGTGCGTACTCACAAATAAGAGGAAAGAGGACATTAGCCCAAAAAAAGTACAGAATACCCAGGATACAATCTACAGAAAGTTAACAAGCTAAAGGGCCCAAGAGAGGATGCTTCAATCCCAATTGGGAGGAAGATGAAATCAATCACTAGTGGGGGGTAAGGAGGGAGGTACCTAGGCAGGAAAGGGGACAGAGAGGGTAATAGGGAGCATGATCAGGAATTGGGTCATGGGGGTGAGGGAAACAGGACTAAAGCCCTGAGGGCCACCACAAAGAATGGAAATAGGCAACTTTGGGTTGGAGGACCCTCCAGAATGTACCAGAGACCTGAGAGGTGAGTGACTCTCAGAGCTCAAAGGGAGGGATCATAGATAAATGTCCAACAGTGGAGCATAGACTCCTATAGACACCTTGTGGAGCCCACCTCCAGTAGAAAGACAGGGCATCAAGTGAGGGATGCGGTTTCCATCCCACGGTCAAAAATTCTGACCCAGCATTGTTCTTGCCTGAAATAACTGCAGGGTCAAAAATGGAGAAGGGCCTGAGGAAAAGGAGGTCCAGTGACTGGCTCAAATTGGAATCCAACTGAAGGGGAGCCCCAAGACTGGACACTATTACTGATACTATGATGTACTTAGCAACAGGAGCCTAGCATGACTGCCCTCTGAAAGGCCCAACAAGCAACTAAAGGACTCAGATGCAGCTATTTACACTCAACCAGTGGACAGAAGCTGGTGAGCCCTGTGGTTAAATTAAGGAAAAGCTGGATGAAGCTAAGGAGGAAGGTGACCCTATAAGAATACAGGCAGTCTCAATTAACCTGTACCCCTGAGATTGTTCTGACACTGATCCACCAACCAGGCAGCATCCACTAGCTGATATGAGGCTCTCAACACATATACAGCAGAGAAATGTCTGGTCCTGATTCCATGAGAGTAGATGCACCTAACCCTGAAGAGTCTTGAGGCCACAGGGAGTGGGAAGTCTGGTGGGGTGGGCTTGGGGTGGGGGGTTGGAGATATGGGTCGGGGGAGGAGGTATGGGACATAAAACAGTGAGAGGCAGACTTGGAAGGGGTTAATGACTGGACTGTAAAAAATGATTAAAGAAAATCCATTTTTTATTTATTCTTTGAGAATTATATACACAATGGATTTTGATCATTTTCACACACCCCTTCCCAAGCTCCTCCTAGATCCACCATACCCCAATAATACCCACACAACTGAGTCATCCTCCTCTTCTGCTTCCTCTTTCTCTTCTTGTTCCTCCTCCTCTTCCTCTTCCTCCTCCTTCTTCTTCTCCTCTTTTCCCTTCTCCTTCCCTTTCCCCTTCTCCTTCCCCTTCCCCTTCCCCTTCCGCTTCTCCTTCTCTTCTCCTTCTCTTCTCCTTCTCCTTCTCCTTCTCCTTCTCCTTCTCCTTCTCCTTCTCCTTCTCCTTCTCCATCCAAATTGTGTTTCCAAATTACTATTAGGTATGGCACCTATGCTAGAGTATAGTTATCAAACCAGAGGTCCCACCATTCAAGGAAACAGACTCTTCCTTCTCCCACAGCTATCAAATAACATAGCTCATCAGCTAATGGTGGGACTTCTTGCCTCCCTCCCCTACACACGTGGAGATTTTGGATTAGGCTTTGTGCATACTGTCACAATCACTATGAGTTTATATGTTCAATTTTCCTATTCTTCTTAAGAGATAAAGTTCCTTTAAAGCTACTCACCACCTTTGACTCTTACTAATCTTTCTGACCACTTGTCTAAAATTATCTCTGAGCCAAGATGAAAATGTATGTTGTGAAGCTAAAATTTAGAGCCACATACTCCCCGTGTCTTATTTTCTGCATGTTGATCAGTTGAGGTCCTCCCTGTTAACTGGCATCTAGTGAAGGAGCAGGATTCTTTGGTAGTAGCTGATGGGCACACTAGGTATTATGGGATTTGGGTATTATAATAAATTCTTAAGGATTTGATATTATGTCTATCCCTCAAGATAATAGTAACAGGTTCTCTAGAAATCGTGACCTGTCTAACCATACATTCCTGGCCCTCTTAACAGTGCCAGGTATGGGCTCTATCCTATTGAGCAGTTCTTAGACAAAGTTAGAAAAATGGTGGTATTCCCATAACATTCAGACCTCTGAAGTACTGTAGGTATTATCTTGCAGGGCAGTCATTTCTGTAGATTACAAGGTTTCAAGTTCAATAAGGTTGGCAATTGTGTTTATCCTCTGCTAATATTCATAGCAGCTTTCAACACTGTAAAATTAATCCAGTGGGCTTGAGGCTTCCAGGTGAATACCAGCTTGATATCACAATGTTCTACGACTTATGTAGATAGTGTCATCACCAAAAGTATCTTACTATCAATTTCTGGAAAGGAAATAAGAGCACAGACAATAAAACATTTGGAGGTCTACTGGGCTCCATTGACCAACAACTCAAAAGAGAGTAAGCTAGTGCTTCTTACTACAAATACGTAAACACATAAATGAATACTAGCACTGAGAACATACATTATGTCAATGTCCAGATCATCATAATATATAATATTATGTGCAACCCAAAAGGTGGATTTCTTTTTAGGTAGGTACTATGGGTTTTATTTGCTAGCATGTGATGGTTCAGGTGTTCCACTACCCATATGTCTTAGTCAGGGTTCCTATTGCTGCACAAACATCATAACCAAGAAGCAAGTCGGGGAGGAAAGGATTTATTCAGCTTACACTTCTGTGTTGCTGTTCATCACAAAAAGGAAGTCAGGACTGGACCTCAAGCAGGTCAGGAAGCAGAAGCTGATGCAGAGGCCATGGAGGGATGCTCCTTACTGGCTTGCTTAGCCTGCTCACTTATAGAACCCAAGACTATCAGCCCAGAGATGGTACCACCCACAATGGGTCCTTCCCCGCCCTTGATCACTAATTGAGAAAATGTCTCACAGTTGAATCTCATGGAGGCATTTCCCCAACTGAAACTCCTTTCTCTGTGATAACTCCAGCCTGTATCAAGTTGACATGCAAAACCAGCTAGTACACCATAATAAGGTAAGTCTATTTTAGATTATATTTGCATACTGTATATATTTTAGAATAAATATAATTTAGTATAATATGATGTTCTGTCTCATAAATCCTAATATTAAGACATGAACATAGACAGCAACAACATATAACAAAGTGAGTGGCAGTTTTCTCTGTGGTCCTAATTCTGTTTAAGGAGTGAGCTATACTGCTGTTGCGTTTATATGCCACCCATAAATTTCATTGGAATTTGGAGCTACAAAGATTAAGCAAAGCATAGTGCTTGTTGATGAAAAGACAGCTTTGTTTTTAAACTTAAGAAAAAATAAACTCACATTCTCACGTAGGATTATTTGCAAAACATCATAAAAAAATACTCTACTTACAGTCTGAAAATGGCAGAACCATGTTATGGTGTGAGAATGGAGCACTGAGCGTATCCTTCTTCCCATGAACACAGCAGATACATTAGCCTTGCTGGTCTCTAGTTTTCTGTTTATGAAAATCGCTCAATGCTCTATCAAGGTTAGATTATTTAAAATATATACCGAACGTGCAGACTCTGTGAGGCTTTTCAAAACCTGTGTCTAAAACAGAGCTGTTTAGTGTGGAAGAGCTTTAAAATGCCAAGATAATGGGTTGGATGTAAAGTCTAATACTGAAGAAACAGTTATCCTTAGAGATTTAATGAATCATGCCTACTGAAATTTAAGCATGGCTCATTGTGATACACAATAAATGTGTTAGGAATACTAAGGGTCTATAAGAATAAAGAGGTAATAGAACATATAAAGTGTTTATTCCAATCAATAGGACCAATCACTCCCAACACAATTTTGGAAAGTCTATGTAATGTCTGGCAAGGAATCTGACAGATGGGGCAACAAGTACTGGACAACCCAACATAGCTGAATGCTAGTGCACTCACAAGCCTATAAAATACAGGCATATCCATCTCAAAACATTACTAAGGAGATTAAATGCACTCATTTATCTATCTATTAACAAAGATGTTCTGGCACATCATAGACATACATCTCCTATAATAGCAAGAACTTGACACTTCTTATTTCACTGGACCTCTATAAATTTTTCACTTACCAGGTTTTATTTACCTCAATTGGTATTTCAAGTCACTGAAGCCCAATTATGGAAGGATAAAAACAAGGGCCCTGGGCCTCAAATGTAATAAAATTCCTTTAAACTACATTATAAGCAGTAAAACAGCAGCAAAACACACCCACTCTGACCACAGGCAACTAATCATCCTTGAGGATAATGAGATTTATCTGCAAACTTTATCTGTCTAAATAAAGCAATGTTTGGTAAATAAGTACTGGGAATTAGAAAGTATTCTATGGAAAGAAAAATGACTTAAATTGATATGTCTCCTTGTTCCATACATGAATCTTCAGTCATTCTCTTTTGCAATGGCATCCAATTTGCTGTTCTATTTTGTAGAAAATATTATTTTCAATGTCTTCCTCTACTTTAAACTGTGGGTGCTTTCGATGGGAAATGTTCCCTATAGGCTAATGTATTTAAATAACTATAGAACCCTTAATAAAGTAAAGATGTGATGGAGAAAATTTGATACAGTGAGCAGACTTTGTGGTTAATAGTGCCCACTTGCATCATGTTCACTCTCTGCTTCGGTATGAAGTTGTGATCTTGCTGCTTCCTGCTCTGACCACTAGTTGCCATGTACCCATTGGTATTACGGACAACAACAAAGCTAGAACCATAAGGCTAAATAAATCAAGTTTATTATTGTCTTGATATTGTATTAGAACAAAAGAAAAATAAGTAAGTCAAGGAAGCAAAGATAAAATACTCTAATTCTGGCTTCAAATTCGCATATCTACTTTCAGTTTCACATACCTTGTTAGAAACCTAGAAACCTGTTCAATCCTATCATTATGAAAGGAAGAAACTAGTGATTCCACATTTTGTGTTGTTCATCTACTGCTGAGCATGGGACCTGAAGAGTGGTTTATATCCCTGAGGTAAGACTTTGGGGAAGAACTAATTATTTTATTTGCAAGTGGATATCAATTAGAGATAGCTTCTGAATTAGGAATGGAGTTGTGTCTCCTCTTCACACTGGGACCTCATTTGTTGCAGAAATATACAGGCCCTGTACATGCTGCCATAGTCTCTCTGAGTGTGTGTGTGTGTGTGTGTGTGTGTGTTTGTGTGTGTGTGTGTCTGTGTGTGTGTATGTGTGTGTCAGTCATGCTTTTACTTTAAATGTTTCTTCTATTTGTTCCCATTCTTTGTTTTCATTTGAAAACAGTGTGTGNGCCTCAGAGACAGAGGGTGCATCTCTCCGGCTTCCTTCGCAGTGAATTGGATCTTTAGACAATAGGAAGTGAGCTGAAGTATTTGTGGAAAGTGCCTGTCCATCTTTCGTCTCTCCCTGCCCACAGGCAGTGCACTGATRTGTGCTGGAAGAGTCAGTCCTTGTCTGTCCATCAGGACAGCACCTTGGGCGCCGGTGCCAGACAGAAGGTGCTGCCTCTGGGTAACTCGGCCGGGTGGAGCTATCATTCTGGAGCTTCTGTTTGTCTCTGGTCACACGGCAGACAGGCCTGAGGTGGCAGCCGATAATTTGAGAGAAATAAGTCCACAACCTTTTCAAGTCCCTGTCCTTGGAGTTCCTTTTGCCATGGTGGCCATGCTCATAACCAAATATATTCTTTCTTTACCTCGCTTTATTRTTTTGGTAAGATGGCAATGATGTGAKGCATTMTACTGAGTTAYTGGAAAAATTAGAACCAAGGTAGCATCGGGGCATGAGTATGATACGCCCCAGTCTAGACATCAGGAAGCTGGTTCTAACATGTTTAGGAAGCATGCAGCTCGCTTTCCTGTCAGCAGAATGGAAGGCTGTGGCTATGTTTGGGTCCTTGATTTAGAAAAGCGTGAGAATATAAAAGTCTTAGACTTCAACTTAAGTCTAAAGCCTATAGTTGAGATCAGAATGCATGCTGGATTCACACGCCCAACTCCCCTGGGGGYTAATCCAGTGAAAGGTGTACATTTTCATTGCCCTGAGTCTGGCAATCTGTAAGTGAGCCTCAGGGCGGCTGCCACCTCAGGCCTGTCTGCYGTGTGACCTGTTAGGAGCTGCGCATGGACCACATGGGGAAGGACCGGCATGAAGAAATCATCTTTGCTCTTGAGAGTTACAGAACGGAACATCATCTCCTGGCTAGGTCTCAGAGCACTGCATCCTCTTGGCCCATCCACTGTCAGAAGGTGTCCACCAGTCTGGAAACATTCATCTGCGGAACACATAATCACTCCTAAATCAGCTCATCAGGCAGACAGACTGTGGGTAAGTGTCCCCGACTTCTGCTCCAGCAGGCGTTTAGAATAGTCAACATCTTTGTCTCAACACATTTCCCAACTTAACTGCCCTGTTGTTCAGTAAACATCCTGATCTGATTCCAGTAATGAGCAAGTGGAGGTATTTTTAGAGGAACTCCTCCACAGTTTGGGTTACATCTCCGCCATTCTCTTGCCTGCACTGTTATTGTCTCAGAATAGAACTCAGCAAGGGCCAGTGAGGAAGAAAATGAGTCCTTGGGAGAGGACACTCCAAAAATCAAAAAGAAAAGAAACAAAATCTATCCTTTGAGAGTGTGTACTTGAGTCGGAGAATGGGAGGCAAAGAAAACCTCATTTGTGGGAGATCTCCCAACATGGTTGGCGTTAAAGAAAACCTGATTTGTGGGAGATCTCCAAACATGGCTGGCATCTACTTCCTTTTCTTTGGGAGCTGGTGTCCACTTCCTGTTTTTCAGGGGGAACAGATCTAGACCCCTTAGAACAATTCTGCACTGGTCTTGGGTACTAAATTAAGTTTGAAGGCAGTAGCAATGGTAGCAATGCCAAGAAAAGAAAGGTCTGAATGTAGTTGTGTTGCCCCCCCCCCTCCAACAACAACAGCGTTGAGGAGAAATCAGTCAACAGTCCCTTGGATCCCTAAGGGGACAAAGACACTCATGAGGATTAAAAGGAATGCAGGGGTGATGGGTCTCAGTAGTCAAACATCAGCATGGTGGTGTGCACCTATAGTCCCAGCTACTAGGAAGCTGAAGTAGGGAGAGTGCTTAAGCCCAGGAGTTAAAGGCCAGCCTGGGCAACATGCTGTGACTTCATTAAAAATAGATACACAAAAGGAAAAGGTGGACTGTTGGAGCTAGCTTCCCCTTGGTTTACATCATCAGTTGGACAAGGAACTTTTTTTTTATGGGTACAGGTGTTTTGTCTGCATGTATGCCTGCAGAGCAGAAGAAGGCATTGGATAGTGAATTGGAATGTTGAACCAGAAGGCATTGTGGATGCTGGGAATTGAATTCAGGAGCTCTGGAGGAGCAGCCAGTGCTCTTAACTGCTGAACCATCTCTCCAACCCCAATCCATTTTTTTCTGGTTAGAAATTGGAGGAGGGAGCAGTCCTGGGGTTTGAACCCAGAGCCTTGAACATGCTAGACAAATCCACTTTCTCTGAGCTACATCTTGGGACAAGGAACTTCTTAAGGAAGCCCACAGACAGTGTGAGGCCTGAAATTGGGTATAGGGGTATGACATATAGCAGGAAATATGACTCATATATACATATACATGTACATACACATATACATATATATACACATGCACATACACACACAGACATATACATATACTTTTTTTCTTAAGCAGTCTTTAATGAAAATCTTGTATGCAATGCTTCTGTTTCTGCATCTTCTCCATCATTTCTTCTCTGTATTTGCCCTTCTCCTGTCCTACTTGTCAGGACTTGGCTTTCCTCTCCAGGATCTTCTTTCGGTCCATGCCTGGTGAYGCCCACCTTGCTGGGTGGATGCCCACATGTGCAGTGTGCCATGAGCCTTCTCTTGATGACCTCGTTCAGTATATATGACCTATTTCTTCCTGCACACTTGGGYCACTTTTCCATCTACTGACCTTTTGTAGTGTCCTCAAACAACCTGAACTTCATCATCCTTTCAAAGGGGCCTAGACTGGACATTATACTTGTCTCTTTGGAGAGAGGGGAAGACATGATCTTCCTCCAAATGTGAGAAGGTGCATTGAAATGCGGTTTGCAGTTCTTGCTTCAGTCAGAAGTCATGAAGGGATTGAATTTCATTTTAGCGGCTTCAATCCAGAYGCTAAAATGTCTACAAGAGGAAAGAGCTGTTTTATTTTTAATCATCTGTACCTGTGTACGTGTATGTGTGTATATGTGTCAGTGTGTATATGAGTGCATGCCATGTGTGGGGGTGCTCACGGAGACCAGAGGTGTCAGATCCCCAGAGCTGGAATCCCAGGTAACTCACTAGACAATTGACCTCAGGTTCTCTTGAAGAGCGACACATGTCTTAACCATTCTTCCATCTCTCCATCCCCAGGAGKTATGACTTTAGAAGTAAATTCAATTTAAACACATAGATACAAAACCACCCTTAAACCATGTCTTCCTGTGGGAGATAGGACTCCTTACAGAAAGTAACAAGTGTTCTCTTCTTTTGCAGATCTGAGTCATGATGTGCTGAGTTTCCTTGTGCGTGCACAAAGCCTGTATTTTAAAAAGGACATGAATAGGTCAACAAATGTATGAGCACAGATTTCAAAGTCTTAATGAAACATTGGCAAAGTAACCCATTAGGAAAGAAAAAAAAAGCCACGTCACATCTAAGCAGTCTTTAGCCTTGAGTGCAGAACAGCAGGAAGGGTATTGGAAAACTTCTACCAGGAAACCCCAGGAAGTTGATAAAAAGTCAACAGACACCTTGTAGACGTTTCAGGTAGAAAAACAACAAACAAACAAGAAACACCAAGACAAAAAAACACTGTATGCTTCTCAAGCTATTGTCCTCTGGGCTGYAGTCAGCCCTGAGTCTGAAGACTGTGTCTGTGGCTCCTGTCAACCTAAATGAAAAATATTCAGAAAAAAATTGCATGTTTGCTTAATGTACATGCATTTTTTCTGGTCACTATTCTGGAAAGTATGCTGTTTACTTTTGGCTGTCAATGTTACTAGGCCAAGAAACACCTTAGGATGTTAACCATGAACATTTCTAGATGTGTCTGTAATGGTATTTTTCAGACAGGATTAGATCTCAAGACTCTGACCTCATGAACAGTCCTATATCTAAATAGATTCATAATATGAGGTCTATGTTAAGAGGTGGTGAAGGGTAGGAGAGGGGGCCTAGTTGGAGGAAGCAAGTAACTGAGAAAGGTAACTTTGGGGGCTATTTCTGTCCTGGCCTTTTCCATTATCTCTCTGCCTCATGTCAGCCAGGAGGTGAGAGCCATCTCYTAGACAAGCTCCCAACGCTATGATGTGCAACCACATGGGACCAAGCAACTAGCACTAAACCCTCCAAAATATGGACAAAATAAACCNGTGTGTGTGTGTGTGTGTGTGTGTGTGTGTGTGTGTGTGTGTGTGTGTAAGAAAGAGAAAGGGAGAAAGAGAGGAAAAGAGATAGACTTTCTTTCCTTAAGTCTGTCTCCTTTGATTTTCATTATTTTTGTTGTTTTTTTCTGTTGTTTTTTATTTTCAGACAGTCAGATAAAAACATACAGTTGCAAGGCTGAGGTGAGGAATATCTGGGGTAGAGAGGAGGAATATTATCAACATATTGAATGAAAATTTTAATAAAAAAATTTAAAATAGTAATTTAAACTTTAAAAATAAATGAAACCTGAGTTGGCAGCATACTTTCCTTGAATAAAATGTCTATCAAAGAGCCATGTATAAAAGGCTATGATACTAAGCCTTTAGATAGTATAGATAGTATGATAATATCATACTAACTATGATATTATTACAAGCTGATGGGATATCTAAGAAGTAATATCTGAAAGAAGTTAAGTCAATGCTAGGGATATATTTGAAAGGGCTGTCAGGACTCTGGTCTCATATTCATGCTATTTCCTGGCAACCAAGGATAAAGATCCATTCCAGAATGTACTTGCTCTATTTTATAATGCCTCACCATAGGCCCAGAGACAGGGGATCCAAAGAAAGTGAAATAAATTCTCCAAAACTATGAGCTAAAATGAGCCTTTTCTCTTTAAAAAGTTTATTATTTTAGATATTTTTACTACAATGATTAAAAATTACTCATTTAGAATTTCTATTTATTCTGAGATAGCTGAACAATTAAGTACTGATCCTGATGCTCATAGATTTCTAGTTTAATTACAAAAAATGACATAAATAACTGCCAAGATAATATGGTCCTTTGATATCGCAGTCTCTTATTCCTTAGTGATTTAGAACATTCATTATGGAATTATATATCTTGGCTAATAATGAAGGCACAGAAATTGATGTGTATGAAGACAAACATCACCATATCATTTCCAATAAGTCTCCAGAAAATTATAGCAAATACCTTCTGAAGGAATGGGCTTTTGCAATGTCTTGAATTCATATTTCTAGCCTGAAGAGACTTAAAAATTATTCTTTTGCCTCCATATTTTATGATATTTTATGTATTATGATATTGCAATAGCAATCAGATTAACACTCTCAATTTAATTATAAAAGTTTGTATTAGCCTCATTGTATTCTGAATTTTAAATGAAATGAAACATCATTATTCTGGTACACTTGTTAAAAATTTTGAAGTTGAGCTCTTTAGTAAGTACACAGAAAAGTCAGCAGCCCAATGAAAATCAGACAGTGTCCTCTACTGAGAATGATTTAAATGGAAAATGTTGAGACACCAAGCACTAGAAATTGCTAAATGATGATTCTATTCCCCAATGCAGAAAAGGAAATCAAGTCATTAAACTTGATTGAGAACTGTCAACGAGATATAAATGCCACTAGACCAAAGTTAGCATCTCTTAGAACCAAAGTCATATTCAGAGACACAATTGTAGAAACAGAAATTGCTCTGATGTTTAGGACTGTACTATTAGCTGATGCTAGCCAGAAACCAGAGGGCAAAGAGTTCCTGGTGATGTAGTCTGTACTGGTCAGCTATTCAGGACCCAGAGCAAGACAGAAGGGCAGAGAAAAAAACCCAAGGGTACAGGGAGAGCAATGAGAGTCAAGGTTCAGTGGGGCACATTGGGCCATAAATAACAAGCTGCCAGTTTAAATGGCTTAAATCATTTGTAAGGGGAAAGGCTGAGTGTAGAAAATTTCAGTCAGTTTAGATTCTTAGTATTTCCAAAGCACTAGTTAGATTTCTTTACAGCTCTCCATGGTTTCTGCATGATCACAGAAGACCTACACTTCCAAACACCTCATCTTGCAGGAAAATTCAATGCATAAAGGATGAGTTTGAAATTAGAGAGCTTTCTCTTCCTCTTTCTAGTTCATTCTCTTTGCTGAGTCTGGTCATTTTTCTTATAAGATCTGTTTCTGTTGGCTAGATATGAGTCACATTACTACCACTAATCCTGTAACTCGTAAGATAAAATGAGTGTATCGTTATTATCTTAAGCTAATTATTCATAGTCTGGATCAGATACACTATCTTCGGAAATAAGCCCTCCTCTTTGATAACTGGGCAGAAATAGAATGAAAGGGATGTACTATCTTGTTTCCAAGACCTCAAGATCAAAATATGAATCTGCACTCCATGGTGGGACAATATCCTGAATTCCTCTCTGACAACAACTCTGATTTTACCCTTTTATCATAATCTCAATTGAACCAACCAAGCTACAGTCCTAACTCTATGCCTATTGGCTTCAGGAATCATTGAATCTCTCCTAAGTTGTTGTCAATCATGGTATAATTTTAGAATATTATTGCCAATTTAGTCATGATTATACCACATAGACAAGCTGGGATATAAGGCGACATAGCAGATTTTATGAAATACTAGAGATTTAGCTTAAGAATTGATTTTTCACAACTCCATAATTGTTCCTATCTGAAAGAACTACAGGAATGGAAATGGAAAGGAGCCTGAGGAAAAGAAAGTCCAACAACAGGCCCAAAGTAGAATCCAGCTGAAGGGGGGGGGGTCCGAAGGCCTGACACTAGTTCTGAGGCTATGGAGCACTCACTAAAAGGGACCTAGCATGAGTGCACCCCAGAAGACCCAGTAAGCAGCTGAAAGAATCAGATGCAGATATCTGCATCCAACCAATGAACAGAAGCAGCTGACCCCTGTGGTTGAATTAGGGAAAGGTGGAAAGAAGCTGAGGAGGAGGAGGATGAACCTGTAGGAGGATCAGCAGTCTAGCTGGGAGATATAACTTGAAGAGATCACCTCCAGTAGACAGACATGGGCCCCAGTTGAGGGATTGGTGTCACCCTCTCATCTCAAAATATGTAAACCAGAATTGTTCCTGTCTAAAGGAAATGTGTGGAGAAAAAATGGAGCAGAGACTGAAGGAAAGGCCATCCAGACACTGCCCCACCTTGGGATCCATCCCGTGCTCAGAAAACAAAGCTATGGCTGATACCAAGATGTGCTTGCAGACTGGAGCCTGGCATGGCTGTTCCTGAAAGAAACTGACAGCACCTGACAAAGACAGACGCAGATACAATCAGCCATTGAACTGAATCCAGTGACCACCATGGAGGAGTTAGGGGAAGAACTGAAGGAGCTAAAGGGGACTCCAACCCCATAGGAAGAAAATCAGTATCAACTAACCAGGCCCTCAGAGCTCCAGGGAATAAGCCACCAATCAAAGAGTACACATATGCCTAAGCTATCCAGAGGACTAACTTGTGTGGCCTCAGTGGGAATGGATGTTCCTGGACCTGTGGAGGCTAGATGACCCAGAGAAGGGGGATGCTAGATGGGTAAGGTAAGGGGTGGATAGGTGAATGAGCCCCCTCTTAGAGGAGAAGGGCAAGGGAGATGAGGTGAGGCTCTCAGAGGAGGGACAGAGCAGGGAGACAACATTTGAAATGAGAATAAATAAAATAATTAATATTTTTAAAAGATTAAGCAAATTGAACTTGTCTCAACTACATGTTCTTATAGTATCCTGGTTATTTCATCTCCATTTCTAAAAAACTCCAAATAGTTTAAGCTATTACATGGTCACATATCAATAATGAGGAAAGAAGATGTGCATGCCTGCAGAAGTTCCTATGGCAGCAGACTAGCAGGTACTGTCTGTTCAAATTGAAAGTGTTCCCTGATTTTCATATGTAACTTCTTTAAATTTGAGAAAATATTTGAGTTGCATTAATTTCTCATCAGAAATCTATTTTTTAAATGATAAAAATTCTTAAAAGTAAACAACCAAGGCTCTACAATCTCTGTTTCCAGAATTAGCCCAGAAAATTGTGTACTAGTTTTGTGGAATATAAGATGAACAGAGAATAAACATCTAGGAAATACATTCATTACATGTACTTGTGAGATACTGAAAACAAGCATTAAAAGATATAGCCTATGTAAACTTTAAATGATAAACTTTTTTTTATTTTCTATAATCTTTGTTTACATTCCAAATGATTTTCCCTTTCCCAGTTCCCCAGTCCCCATAAGTCCCATAAGCCCTCTTCCCTCTGCCCATTCTCTAATCAACCCCCTCCTACTTGGTAATCCTATTTAGTAATCCCCTACAATGCTTTTCCAGGACCAGGGTCCTCTTCTTCCTTCATCTTGTGAATGATTTGATATGTGAATTTTGTCTTGAGTATTCAGAGTTTCTGGGCAAATATCCACTTATCAGTGACTGTATTCCATATGGGACATGGGGGGGGGCGGGGAAACCAGGAAAAAGGGAAATGAAATGTAAATAAAGAATATATCAATA
>BDUI01000116.1:31446-44323 GCA_002335545.1 Apodemus speciosus | reverse complement strand
TCTCCCTTTGTGATTTCTTAGTTTTTACTACCTCTGTGTTTAGATCCTGGATGGTTTTGCTCAGTTCCTTCACTTGTTTGTTTGTGTTTTCCTACAATTCTTTAAGAGATTTTTGTGTTTCCTCTTTCATGACTTCTGCCTGTTGACTCAATTTCTCCTGCATTTCTATAAGTGAGTTTTTCATTTCCTCTTTATTAGCTTCTGTCTGTTGACCTATATTCTCCTGGAATTCTTTAAGTGATTTTTTTTTGTTTCCATTGTAAGGGCTTTTAACCTATTCATGTTCTCCTGCACTTCTTAAGGGATTTGTTTATGTCTTTTTTGTGTTCCTCTAGCAGTAACATGACCAGTGCTTTTAAATCCAAATCTTGTTTTTCTGGTGTGTTTGGGTATCCAGGACTTGCTGTGGTTGGAAAATTGGGTTCTGATGCTGCCATACTGCCTTGATTTCTGTTAGTAACGTTCCTATGTTTGCCTTTTGCCATCTGTTTATCTCTGGAGTTAGTTGGTGTGGTTGTTACTTGCTTGTGTTTGAAGCTCCTGTGAGCCTGGTGTTTGGTGCTACTGTCATAGAGGGTGTCCGAGCTCCCAAGGTGGTGACCGAAAGGTTTCCACTACTGTGCTCAGCATTACCTCCTCAGCTCTGCTGGACTGAACCCCAAGTCTTCTCATGGCTTGCTGCTGGAAATGCAATTGGCCTCCTGCTGTCTCCTCCTGGCCTGCTTAGATGCCAGCTCTTAAGAGTCAGATCTTTTTTTTCCACTGATCTGGGTTTGTCTGTTAGATCTTTATGGTGACCTGGGCTCCTCTTTTCTTTCTCTATGGTGACCTGGTCAGGCCACCAGCTCCAAGATGGTGGCAGGTCTTGGGGCTCTGTCTAACCGTGGGATTCCCTGAAGGACTGGAACTTCCCTGTTTGGACTGCTGGAGCTGGGTTGGTGGCACTCTCAGTCCACAGGGCTCTGTCTGTGGTGACCCGAGGCAAGATATCAGCCTCTGGCGTAATCCAGGCACAGACACTCCCCCCCAGCAACTTGATGCTCGTGCATATTGCTGCAGAGACCACCCGCAGAGCTGATCTGGCTCTGGGTGCAGGCAAGAGCCTGACTGAAGGATAGTAGCTGTTAGACTCGGTCTCTGTCCATGCACCTGGCCCCAGCTGCCAGCTGTCTGAAGTCTTTCCCAATTCTAAAACCAGAAAATTTCACACAAGTTCAAGAGGCAGAACCTTTTCCTCAAAAGTTGCCACTTTTGAGTTCCTGCGCTATGTATATGAACTCCAAGGTAACAAGGGGAAATGATTTCTACCTTCAAGTTGTGTGAATGTAAACCTTTCAAACAACAAGGTCAAAGCTGTAACATCTTCCTGCACACAGAGGACATAGCCAGCCACTTTTATGGGTAATTTCTAAATGTATCCTAATATAGAAGGCTGATATCCTTAATGGAGATAGAGGCTTAGGATTGTTTCTGTTTTCAAAATGATTCCCTGCAAGTAGTTGATCTTGTCATAAATAATGATAATTCATTTGCTGGTCTTATGGAGAGTTTAATGATAAAGTCTTCAAAAACATTGGGTAGTCTTTAGAGACTTTGGCCAAAACCAGAAAGATCTGATTTTGAGAGATAAGCAATGTGCCCCTGTGATGACTAGCAAGGTAACCACCTAGACCCATTTATAGTTCCACTACAAACTGAAGAATGAGAAGAGCTATTGCTTCTTTCAAACAACTGCCAAAATAAAAAGAAACTCATGTGACTGAATTATATGGCACTGTACAGTCCTCTATGAAAACTCCTGTCTTGGCTGATCATCACAAACTGGAGATGAATGAAGAGCTATGACAACCTTGAAGATGTACTTAAAAATATGCAAAACTTAGGAAGCCCAATCATGTTTTTTATTATAAAGAAACCAAAAATAAAAGATAACAATGATCAGAAGAAACAATTCTAGAGAGAACCAGCGAGCTTAAAATTATTGTCATTGAAGAATTCTGATGGTTGATATTAGTTGTCAAGTTGACAGAATCTTAAACCATCAAGGAGACAGGCATGGACATACCTGTGGGAGATTATCTTGATTAAATGATTGAGAATGGGCCCTGCCCATTGCGGGTGCCACAATTCAGACTGAAATCATAGACTATAAAGTGAGATTGAACTGAGCACTGCTATGAATTCATCCTTCTTTTGTACTGAATTACAATGAAATATGACCAATGGCTTTATGTTGGTGATGCCTTGAATTTCCAACCATGATGGAGTGTTCCTTTGATAGTGAAGTAAAAAGGAATTCCTTTCTCCTGTAAGTTATTTTTGCCAAAGTAGTTTATCAAAACAAAATGAAAAAGTAGCAAGCAAACAAACAGAGTGAATATATTCTTTCTGTAATCTGATCCCAGGTAGAAAGGCCAAATTAGTAAGAATACAGGCTCCAGAGTCAAGTAGAGACAGCTAACTCAATGATTAGGGACCTAGTGGTTACTCTTAGTGGTGAATCTGTAGGAACTCCTCATCATAACGGAATGGTAGCAATTAACTGGAGAGAAATGGAATAGAGTGGTTGAGGATGACTTAGTAGTGATTTATGTGACCCCCCCAGCACTGTATACACCAAGCAACAGTGGTAAACACCTTTAGTAAGTACTCAAGAGTTGGAAGCAGGAGAATTGAAAGTTCAATGTCATTCTCAGCTATGTGACCAATTTGAAGTCAGCCTGGACTAGAGACCCTGTCTGCTAAAACAATAGACCAAGAAAGCAAGCAAGAAAGAATCAAACACACACACACACACACACACACACACACACACACACACACACACACAACTGTAATGTACAAGGCACATACTGACTTCCCTGGAGATCATTACCTGTGATTATTCCCTGCTGTCACTCATTGTATGGATTGTTACTATAGATTTTTCGTTTATGCTCAACATAGGAAGATGTCATTAGGTAGGGGACAGAATCTCTCTATGTGAAATTTTATAAGCCTCATTAATTCCTTGTTTTTGTCTGATAATATACCTCTTGTTTCTACAGGCTCCTTGAGTACCAAGGATTATGAGTGGCTGTAAATAAGAACTGCTAATTACAATGTCTAAGCAGATAATCCCTTAACAACAATTTGTGTTTTTTAAATAAATATTAAAATGCAATAAATTATAGTTAAAAAATAAACATCACTTCTATCATCTTTTCACCTAAGCATTGTATCTTTGACTAGAGACCTTTCTGCTGCTGCTCAACTGTTTTTAATTTCATTACAAAAACTATAAAAAGCAAATTCAAAAATATACTTTCCCCCATGTAACCAGCTTTCTTAGGACTTTGATATCAACATCTCCAGTGCTATTGTTATAATGTAAATACAAAGACACAGGATTCTCAGCAAGATACATCTGCAAATAGCTGGCTTCACTTCCACTCTAGATGAATTCACTTATATCCTCCTAGATTGCAGAGTAAAAACATCTATGCCTCTTATAATGGCTATCTTTGGATACATGACATTATCTCCAGTCCAGGACTATTATACCAGCTTTTTTTAAGGTAGGAAGGGAGAGTAGCCCCTTTAAAAAAATGGGCTCTCCTACCAGCAGCTGTAACATCAAACTAAAAGCTGGTTGTCAATGATGGGAACATTAAAATGACTGATGTGCAGTCATTTGCCCTGCCTGTCATCCTCACACCTTGCTGATAATAACAGCATCTTGGGATATGAACATGTAATGAACAGCAGTATGTCAATAACTATTAAGTGTCAAAGGAATAGAAACCAGATAAAAATAAAAGTTTCTTAGAGTAGTAGGGATTTAAATTCCAGGCTTGCCGAAATATCAGGAAAGGCAACATCTTCAATCACAAGGGAATTTTTATGAGATATTCTCTCTTATTTTATGAACTCTTCCTCCATGCACCAGCACAATCCCCACCCACAATTCCAAGTGATGGAAACAGACCATAGAAAAAAGCTGAAGAATGTGAAAAACAGACATCGAAGATATATATTTTTAATAGAAGTGCAAACAAAACCAATTTTATCAATCATTAATATTCATCTTGATCAGAAAAGTGTCGAAACCCAAGCAGTTAAGTAGTGTTTTCCCCCAGAATTCCCAGACAGAAAAGAAAAACACCAACGAACAACAATTTTTTAAAAGAATTCAAGAGATAATTGTTCTGATTTTCATGTTTACATGTAAAATTAGCTTTTAAATTTTCATGCTCTAATAGCTTTGACATTTCAAAAAATAACTTTTCCAAACTAAGGTATTTACTGCATCATTTGAGGTTCCCTGTGTGCTCAGTGCATGTCATAACACCATTAAGTAGCCTAAGGAGACATGTAATTTTTTCCTTTTACTGCAGGCTCTTAATGGACTGAGTGCCTCAGAAACACCAGATAGAGCCTGGAGATCTGGCAAAGACAGCGCACCTCTAGTGCTTGGCTCTAGTCCTTACAGCGGGTCATAAATGTTAATATTGCATCATTAAGAAAATGACTTTCAATTAGTACTCTATTTCTCCTTTTACTTTGTTTGTGTACATCCCATTGCTCAAAAAATTCCATCTGTAAAATGTGTTCTTTTAGTTAAAATGTTTTTAAGCATTAATACCTGAAAATACTATTTTGTCATATTGCTTTCATTATATGACATAACCAAGTATGTTGCTAGGCAACGAGCTATGGCTTTTGGAAAATTGCACAGTTTATAATAGATTACTTTAGAAACACTTTTTGCAAAACAAATAGAATAGAGTTATCTAAAAGCATCTTCTCAAATCCAATATTGGAATCTTTTAATCAACAGCCCCAGAAGGAAGAATAACATGCTCCTGTTATACAATCACTTAGCAGAGAGAGGCAGATAGACATAAGGAAAGAAAGACGAGAAAGAAGTGGCTGTTTGGGATAACTGCCTACATATATCTGAACTGCTAATGAAAGTGTTCATTTTTAATTACTCATTATATTCAATTTTCATTAAAATACCTCTTTGGTAACGAAACCCTAATCATGTTGAAATGTAACTTCTGAATAACTACATTTTAAATATAATAAAGAATTAGTGGTATCGTAGATGTTTTCTACCGCTTACAGATACAGAACTAAACTTACAAATTTAAATGGAACTTTTTATGGTAAACATTAATAATCAGCAATCATTTAATTTAATATTGGAGGGGATTTTTGGATTGCAAACATATTTAGAATCTATGCCATCTAAAGTTTATCCTAATTAAAATGAGAACATATGAATAACAAGTGAATCATATATCGTGTATGAATATGTATTAAATGCAGACCCTGTGAATTCTATTTACTAAGTTGATATTTTATGATATATATCAGATGTATCATATGTAAATATATGTATATATATTTTTATACCTTACCTTTTAGTATGTGTGTGTGTGTTTGTATAAGAGGAATTTTAATCTTTAGATGACATGCCACTGACAAACTAGTGAAATGTTGGAAAGGAACAATTACAAATACATTTTAGTTTGCCATTTTTAAGTGAATATTACCCTATGTTGTTCTACATATAAAACATTTAGGGAATATGCTAGTGAATAAGTGAATAGCAGACAAACATGGTTGTGACATAATTTATTTATTATATGCTGCCTAAACTTTTCACTAGTGCTTTATTATTCTAAACAATACTACAATGGATGTTTTTATTTATAAATCATGATATATATCTCTGCATTCTATCTAGGGTAGAGTCTTGGAAGTGAATTACTGAGTCAAAGAGTATATGGTAGTTTCAGGATAACCAGTACAAAGCTAGAAGTTATTACTAGCAAAAAAGAAAAAAACAGAAAGAAACAATTTCCATAAAAATGCTCAACAGTGGGAAATAGGAATAGGTTTACTTCATTAACCGTTACTGAACTAACCCTTTGTTCAGTATAGGCAAAGAAATCAATTGTAGTTTGAGGTTTCAGTGAGACAGAGTATAATTTTATTACATTTATTTTCCATTATAGCTCTTGTTTTGTTTATTTATGGCATTGTGTACTTTTCGGTTAGAGCAATTAATTTACTTTCTCCAATTAATTTGGTAAGTTTAGACTATGCTTACTAGAGTGGTAACCTTTACAGAGCTAAAGGGAATTGAAATTCTTTTTAATGTAATGAAATGAAAACATAAAAATGTAGAAAAAAGATCATTCCATGCTATTACATTTCCTTTTTGAAGTTTAAATTATTATTAATTATTATTATAATTATGTTTATGTGTATATATGAACACATTAGTGCAGATGCTCCAGGAGGGTATATTTGATCCCCAGAAACTGGGTTTGGTAACAATAGCATTTAAGCCACTGTAACAGCAATATGCATTCATAACCACGGAACCATCTATCCAGCCCTCATATTGTAATATCTCATCCGAGGATATATACCATATGTGTGTGTGTGTGTATACATATGAATGTGTGTGTATACACACATTTCATGTCAGCCTTCTCACTAAATTTCTTTTCATCTCCATTTATCCTAACTCTAACCCATCACCACATTCTCATGTTCTACGGGTTGGCATTATTTTCAAAGTGATATGACCCATGGTCACCAGGAAAGAAGAACTATCAATGAGAATTTATATCAAGGTGGCCTATATGAATGTATGTCCTAGTTGTCCCTTCAAAAGAGAAGATTGATCACACAAATCAGATATCTTGTCTCAATTCATATGAATAAACGGTGACATCAATCAATTCATAGTTCCTTTTACTGTGTTGACTTCATAGAAAGTCTTGAAGACTAACCTTCATCTCTCAGTAATATTGGAATCAGAAAGCAGACATTCAGAGAAATGTCTTAGATTTTTCTAACACACTATATAGTCTTAGCCTTAATATAATAGGTAATCTCTTAGACACATTTGAGTATAGTAAATAATAATCAAGCTTTCTTTTCCTGTGTCCTTACTGTTGTCTTAAGAAATCATAAGGAAAATTTTAACAGTAGAAAAATTGTTTTCAGACTGTATAACTGTTTGATTGTCTATCTCCAAGAACAATTAGCAGCTGGATACATAAATATTTACTACAGGTACATAAAAATATCATTCTGAAATATTCCAAAAGTTCTAATTCTTGGGCCCATATAAACATTCAGTTGTCAAATGTCTAAATATGAATATTGGTACTGTATATATTCAACTATGAATCGTAGTGAATTTAATGCACACTTCATCCAAGAGCCTAATGCTTTACTAGAACCATGTTAACAGTTACATCAAATAATTCTTGGTAAATATGTACTTGAATTGTTAATTGAAAATCACAGGCCATTTTATTATATGTGCATTGTTACTTTAGTGTAATCATTATTGTTACAAAATGAAATATTTATTTTTATATCTCTTAAATGGGTCCATTTGTGAACTTTTATTTTATTAATATAATTATTTTATATAACTTTTTTGCTTTCAGTGCTCATCAGAACTTATTAATTTCCTTCATTAGTTTTCATTATTGAAAAAAATTTTAGTGCATGCTGAGACTAGCTGGGTAGATGTTTAAGTAAGTTTTAAGTGTTATTGCTTAGGTTGTATAATTTTTATGTTTTTGGATGTCACAAGAACCTTTCCCTTTCTCTGTTCAGAGATCTTGGCTTCTGAGTACAGAATTTTTAGGAGATTTTTTTTCCGTTAAAAGCTGCTGATGTTACTCTATTGATTTCTGACCTTCAATTATCAAGAGGGAAAACACTAACACAAAATTAATTACATCCTTTGAAGGGAACTTGTCTTATCTACTCCTTCTAGGAGTGTCTATTTTCACTAAATTTAACTGGAACTCTGTGACCTTTTGATCTAGTACTTCAAATCTTTTCACTGGATAGAAAATTGCTCTGAGTGGGTATTTGATAATAACTTGCCCACCATGAGTTCTACTATTTTTATTCTAATTTTGAGTTGCAAATATTAATCAATAGATCTCACAAATTTTTAATTTGTTTAATTTAAATTTGTTAAGTGACAATTTTATCCTCGCATTTTATTTTATTTTTGTGAGCCTTTCTCCTCTCATGTTACTCCTATGCCCATTTTCTCCTTACAATTTTCTTTCCAGAATTCATATCCTTTGTTTTCTTTTCTGACCTACTGTATTAACCAGGGTCCTCTGTGTGACATTTTGTTTGGAACTATCCAATGGAGTATGGTTCTCTTCAGAACATTAGAAAACAAAGTCTGTCCTTCCCTCCAAGTCTATGGTTTATGAGTAAACAATACTTCAGCAGAGAAGAGTAATTATCTACACCACTCTTCAACCATGATTGACTATTAGCAGTAGCCACTATTGTGCAAGTCCTTTAGCTATGAGAATTGTAATTATTATAGCTGTGTCTTGAATAGAAGAGGGGATTTCACAATCTCCCTGTCATCTCCTTCTTATATTTTTGTCCCCTCTTTAAAATTCCCCGAGCCTTAGAGGAGGTACTATGACTGTCCTCTTCATGACCGAGCACTTGACCAATCATCAGTTATTCTCAGCCCCTGGAGCAGCCACATATCTCTCTATATTCAACATTATTCTTTGCAAAGATAACAAAAAAAAAAGAGTTATAGGATTAGGACTAGAAGTAACCTTCATATATGGGTCTACATAAGTATTTAGAAGGCAGACTGAAACTGTGTCAATTTAGATAAATAACACTGGTGGGCCTCCTCATATGGCCTAAGACCTCAGTCACGAGTTTTTAAAGAAATTTAGGGTTCCAGGTGTGAATTCCATCTTGAAGATACAATTCAAAATGTATCAGAAGCACTCTGTTACTCTAATCTTAAAATAGTTATGCCACTCTTATAACAGTAGGGCAACATCTCACCTAGATGGTTGGTATTGTAGTTCACAGGGTTCTGAGCTCATAAGACATTGATATCTTTTCTCTCCCAGAACTTTGCATTGTACCCTTCAGTGCAGTGGAAGCTAGCCAGCAGAGAGGAAGCTTTCTGTTCATCACCACCTTGATTTCTTTGTATCTTGCTACCAAGGTATGTAGTTGCTTCAAAACAAAGTGTTTTGATCACTAGATCAAAGCTCTAAACCGTAGAGCTATTTTAATCCAACAAGGTGGCTGCTCTGACAAAGGATCACTTCCTAATCCAAGGTCTGTGTGATCCCCCTGGAATGCATTCATACCACATACCTTTAATGCCTCTGGCTGGAATACAGACATACCCTTAGAACAACCATTCATCTCTAAAAATAAAAAAAAATAAAAAAAAAAAAACTGTAGGTTGTAGAAGGAAGGAGCCGTGTTTGAAAATGACACCTAATTGAGGGGCAGAGAAAGTAAAAAAAAATATCAGTGAAAGATTTGAGAGAATGAATCAGACATGAGAACTCTCCTGAGAAATAAAGGCTATTTAAGAACAGCACAGAAGAGTCTGTCAGTTGGGAGTCTGTACAGTACGGTGAGTGTGGTACAATGAATTTGTTCACTGAGCTAAGATCAGTTGAGTTCAGTCAGTTCAGTTCAGAGGCAGGTTGCAGCCAGAGAATTAAAAGGAGCCAGAAGATTAGAATACATAGCCAGAGTTAGTTTGAGGTCAAGCAGAGCAATTTCATCAGAAGCTGAGAGAAGCTAGATTAAATCAGCCAGCTTGGAGAAGAGTTTGAGCCAGAACAGCTGAGTTTAGAAGAAAACAGAAAAGAAGGCTTATTCAGCAGTAAGCCTCTGAGACTACAATTACATCAGTACTTTTACACACACACAAAAAAAAATTTCATCATGAAAATTCCACTCAAATGATTTTTGTTGTTGCTGTGTTTTTCAAATATCCTATGTCAAAATAAGAAAGTTACATGGTTCTTGCCTCCAGTTATCGTTGGGTAAATGAAAGTAAATGATGGGTAAATGAAATATAGGTATATAACAGGAGAGGAGCAGGATCTGACAAGGTAACAGTGAAGATACTTCACTCATTTATTCTTGGAATTAACCAAGGTACTGCTTCCTAGCCAGTTCTACCCTCTACACACACACACACACACACACACACACACACACACACACACACACACGCACGCACGCACGCACGCACGCACGCACGCACGCACACACACACACGCTATAATTCAGTATCACCAAGCAGAGTGTCTCCTTCAGTTCTGTGAGTTGTCATAACAAATAACCTGCTGAATAATAATGTACACATATATTTTTAACCTGGAGAAAAACTCCTTAAGATCAGAAAAAAATAAATAAAATAAAATAAAAAATAAAAGGAAAATTGATGAGTTCAGTAGGGCAAAAATCTCAAAAGTCTCAAGAAGGTAGGGGCTCAGCCAATGCTTGCCCAGCAGCTGTGGGAATGCTGCAGGCCCTGAGGCACTAGAGGCAGGAGCTGGAGCTGGAACCTGATTGGTTACTGGAACCCAACTAACAGGTGCTTCGGGACCAAGTAAAATGAGAGATAGTTACCAAAGATGTATCCAGTTAAAACAGGCAGTAGATGAAAACAAACACGCGCTTCAAAAATTAAGCAAAGTAAGTATGACAAATCACAGAGATCTCCTTTCTACATAAATACTTAAAGAGGTGAACTTCAGCTGCTAAGATCCTGGGTTTGCATCAGAGGCGATATCCAGCCACAGCCAGTTCTGGATTGCTGTTTTAATTTGATTCTGTTGCTATGATAAAAGCCACAGCGAAAAGCAACTTCAAGGAGGAACGTTCTTTAGCTCATAGATTACAGTCTTCACCGAGGGAACCCGGGACAGGAGCTCAAGGCAGGAGCCTAGAAACAGAAATTGAAGCAAAGACCACAGAGAGTGAATGCTCACTGCAGGCTCTCACTCCCTGCATTCAGTTCATGGTCCGGTGCCTGATACACCGGCCCAGCCGCCTCCGACATAATTAATAGACAAGAAAACGTCCCACAGCCATGCCAACCGGCCAATCTGATGGCAGCAGTTCTTCAGTGGAGATTCTCTTAACCAGGTATGGCCAGACTCAAGTCCCCAAATTTGCCTGTTAGCTCTGTTACGGAGCTTTACTAGAAACCAGAGCAGCCAGGATTTCAGATACAAAGACTCTTTTGTTTAACCCAGCACCACCAACCCAAAAACCCTGGGAACAGCTACTTCAAGGTATTGTTTTGCTTTTTTTAAAATTTTCCCTTTTGTTTATATTGAATTAATTGTGTGTTGCAGTTTAGATTTAGATTTAAAATGTGTGGGGAGAGAGGACCCCCCGTGAAGAGGTCTCTTGGTCCCACAGTTACTCTCCTATCAATGATGCTGCAGAAGTGAGGTGAAAAGGAATTTGTTCCTCTACAGTGCTTTCTGGAATTTTTATTTATTTATTTTTAGTTTTATTGGTTATTTTATTTATCTACATGTCAAATGTTATTGCCCTTCCTGGTTGCCCCTCCACAAATCCCCTATTCCATGCCCATCCCCCTGCTTCTATGAGGGTGCTCCCCCACCCACCCACTCCCACTCCTACCTCACTACCCTAGCATTACCCTAGGCTGGGGCATCAAGCCTTCATAGGACCAAGGGCCTCTACTCCCATAGATGTCTGACAAGGCTATCCTCTGCTACAGACGCAGCTAGAGTCATGGGTCCTTCTTTGGTTGGTGGTTTAGTCCCTGGGAGCTCTGGGAGGTCTGGTTGGTTGATATTGTTGTTCTTCTATAGGTTTCCAAACCTCTTCAGCTCCTTCAATCCTTCCCCTAACTCCTCCCTTGGGGTCACCATGCTCAGGCCAATGGTTGGCTGCAAGCATCTGCATCTGTATTGGTCAGGCTCTGGCAGAGCCTCTCAGTAGTCAGCTATATCAAGCTCCTGTCAGCAAGCACTTCGTGGCATCAGCAATAGTGTCTGGATTTGGTGGCTGTATATGGGATGAATCCCCAGATGGGGCAGTCTCTGGATGGCCTTTCTTTCAATCTCTGCTCCACTCTTTGTCCCTGTATTTCCTTTAGACAGGAGCAATTCTCGAGCCAGGGTATCCATGATGTCTGTGGCTAAAGCCCCACCCAGCATTGCCACCATTCTGCATGCCTGATCCTGCTCCTGAGAATGTGTCTGGCTTCAACCTCTCCAGTGACACCGGCTCTTCCATGTCAGAGACAGGCTGGCCCTTCAGCTGCAGTGAAAACCTAATTGCTCTACTTCCAAGGACAACAAAATGATGTTTTCAAGGAAGAGGAATCTTGTCTCACCAATAAATGCTGAAATTTAGGAACAAGTCTTCCTTGTCATTTGGGCCACTTAATATTCGACTATGTAAGCCTGTCCTATACTGACTATAAAGGATCTATAATGTATAATAAAGAAATAAGAAAATCCAAAATTTTTCATTTGCTTTTAATTCCAAGTCAATGAATTATAAACTCTTTATTATATCCAAGGTAAATGTATTCTCTCATTAGTAATTGTTTCCTTACAACAACAAAGAAGTCTCAAGAAGATCTTGAAATTTACAAGATACAAAGGCACCTTCCCCACTCCTACACTGCTGGTGGGACTGCAAGCTGGTACAACCACTCTGGAAATCAGTCTGGCGGTTCCTCAGAAAACTGGATACAATACTTCTGGACGACCCAGCCATACCACTCCTGGGCATATACCCAGAAGATTTCCCAGCATGCAGTAAGAATACTATGCTCCACTATGTTCATAGCATCCTTATTTATAATAGCCAGAAGCTGGAAAGAACTCAGATGTCCCTCAACGGAGGAATGGATACAAAAAAATGTGGTATATATACACAATGAAGTACTATTCAGCCATTAGAAACAATGAATTCATGAAATACATAGAGAAATGGTTGGAGCTGGAGAACATCATACTAAGTGAGGTAACCCAGTCTCAAAAGAATACCCATGGTATGC
>BDUI01000116.1:7069-17672 GCA_002335545.1 Apodemus speciosus | reverse complement strand
CATAAGTTAATATGATTCTTTTAGAGATGTGCTTCAATGGGAGGGTTATGTTTTTAAAAAGAATTGTATTTAGATTATCTCAGGGGAGAAAATTATCCAATAGACTGAAATTGTAAAGCTTAAACCAAAGTTTGTCCAAGGTGAAATGAGAACATGTATTACCAGAAATACCCATGCAGCAGAGAAACTTCCCTGTGATGCTCATAAAAAGAACATCATAATAAAGCAAAATTAAACATTGATAATCCTTTTCAAAAAAAGATAGGCCTCATAGTGAGATGCAGAAAATTTATTAAAATGAAAAGGACTGCAGTAGATTTCATTAAGAGCTACAGCTCTAGGTTCAAGAGCAGAAAATGTCTTTAGCTTTTAAATTTTAATTTGGCTTATTATGAAAGAAATAATTAAAATGTAATTTAAAATCTCTAACTTACATTTGCTTAAAGTCAAATAGTAGCTAGATGGCCAGGGTGGAAATTTCAAGGCCAAGAAGCAAACRCTAGGGAAAAAATGATTCCTAARGGCTTATGATCTCATAAAAATTAACCTTTCTTGGGTATTAATGGACTAAGCCAATCCCAGTGATGGTCAGTGTTGAACTGCAAATGGCAAAGACATATGATAATGTGTTATTGTCAGCATATATTTTATTCATTAGGGGTTTTTGTAGTAGATTTTACATAAAATGAGTTCTAATTTAGTTTAAAACAACAACAAATTCAATCTCACTTAAGGAAATGGAGGGAAGAAATCTGGAGAGATGGTTCAGTGATTAAAAGCACTTAGTATTCATTAGCGTGAAGGATCCAAGTTTGGTCACCACCACCCAGACTTACGACTGCCTATAATTCTCGTTCTAGAGAATCTGATGCCTCTGGCTTCTTAAGTGCACCTGCACACATGTGCCCTTACCTCCATGCAAGCAGACACACACACATACACATAATTAAAGAGAGAAAAAAAAACACTTTATGGAATGTACTGATTCACATAAGGAATTTCAGGTAGAAGAACTTATGAATGATTGCAGATGAGCTCAGATACAAGAAGCTGTGTGTTCTTGAAGATACCACACCTATGGATTTAACCAACCATGTAGTAAAACACTTAGGAAAAACATCTGGGTGCTGATAATGAAGGTCAATGGTTGGCCATTTGCCTAGCATGGTCACGGTTTTGGTTTGAAAACTAGAACCACAAAAAAATATATATACTTGTACTGAGTATGTATTTATCAATGACATCATCTTTGTCATTTTCTTTTAAAGAATGTAATACGGCAACTATTTACATGGCATTCCCATTGTATTTGGTCTTATAAAAWATTTAGAGTTAATCTAAGCCCTAGCTTAAATTGGGGGTCACAACATAAGYGAATGTGAATAATTTAAAAACTCTTAAAGGTTTCTGGACATGTGAGAGCCAGATATTAATTAAAAATAAAATGCATAATTCATCTGAGGTTATTTCTGCCTGGTCTTGCATATATTACATCATAAGATTTCTCTGCAGTCTTTGTTTTGAACACATAAAACATACACTTGGTCCTACATGTGTAGTCACACTACACAATTCCAAGAAYCACTGCTGAAAATGTCACAGATCAGATATCAGACTACTGTGTGTACATATAACACTTTCAGCTCCTAGAGGAAGCATAAAGGCTTGATTTCAGAAAACAGTGATTTTTAATAATTTCCTCAACATGCAGGTACCAGATGAGTGTGCCTTAGTGTTGTATTGTGCTACAGTGTTCGGTTTCAAAAATTGCTGTGTGAGTTGCTGACCTGACTTTTCCAAGAAAAACTATCAAGTGAATTTGAGTTTAGGTCTAGGGCAGAATTCTCATCAGTTTCCGAAATGACGCTAAACATAGTTATTCACACTGTCAATCAACTTAGGGAATACTGCAGATTTGCCCATCTTCTCAAAACTCCATGAAAGCAGAAAGGTTGGTTGAAAGTTCAGGTGTTTGTATCTCAACGTTAAGGTTAACAAGTGTCCTCAAGTCTAGCATGGATAAGAAGTGCAAACTGTGTGTTCAGACTTTCATTGAGGCGAGATTTGAAGCACATCTTGAAGCATGCTTAGGGCCGATGAGCTCAAAAAAGTATAAACAATGGTAAAAATTCAAAGGCTGTGAGTTATGACCAACAGAGGGCTCAGAATTGCATCATGCTCTGGTATACTGGCTTGTAACTAGAGATCTTGAGGTCAGTTTTCTGCCCAGGAGCACTAAGTGGCAAACTCTGTTATATGTGAAGAAGTGCATGCTAAGGTAAGAAGAGACATGCCTTCTATGCATCCATGTGTAAAGCAATTGTTGCTACTTAATTTTAAAATAATTATTTCCACTTCAAAATAGTCTTTCCACTTCAAAAGAAATTTCAAAATATCCATGTACATGTTTATCACAATGTTAATTATATTTTATATAATTAGAAAATCTAGAACAGACAATAAAATGGAAACATGCAGCTTCTATTACACCTGTATAATAATGAATATAATTATCTTAAAATACCATCACTCACGTGTACTTTTCAAAATGGTAAATTGCTCATTACCATGTAGCCTATGTAAACATTATAGGAAATTTCATCACCTTCAATAAAGGTTTATCAAGGGACTTATTAGCATAATTGTTGGGGGCAGAGGGGGAAATAGAAAGAAAATGATGGAGGAAAAATAGAAACAAGGGGAAGGCACAAACTGGCAATGCGTTACTCCCTCCTCAGACATTTGTCAAACATGTGTTTGCAAACACGGTAGGCCTGGTGCTTGGTGTTGCAGTAAATCTCCAACCCCAATATACCTGGGCGAAGAAAACACAATTCATTTAATGGAATGCATACTGTGAACCCTAGATTGGGCTGATCTACGGCTACACTACCATCTTCCCCATCTATGAGACCCCTTAGAACTTTTGGTTTCTCCAGACTAGGTTCTTCTACTCCACTTTTCTTCTACCTCCTCCTCCATCATCCTCTCTCTCTCTCTCCTTTTCTCCCAAAACCTTCAGCTCCACCTTCCCCTTTCTCCACCCCTCTTTCTCTGCCCAATCACTGGCTCTAGCCTTTATTTATAAACTAAGGTGGGAAGAAGGTTTACAGAAAATTACCTGAGCGCTGACTCATTCCTTGTTTGCAGTCCCTCACAGGAGAATTACCATCRAATACAATTAGCCCCAGGGCTATCTGCAACAGCTTGGCATTATCAAAACTCACAGCTTCCCAAAAAGACACAAGGGAAGAAATCATCAGGAAGCTGATGATACAGAGGAAGAAGGCTTTACCCACACCATGTACAAAAGAATTAACGAGAGTGAGGTGATAAAACAGCTTTAGTGATAAGACAGCTTTTTCCATGGAAGAAAGGATTCATCAGAGAATCAAGGCAGAAGAAATGGACATGTCAAAGTTGTAGGTTGGGAGCTGGTAGGACAAAKATTAGGACACTTCACATAGAAACATGAAAAAAAGCTGAAATTAGACAAGTGTGTAGAAACATGCAATGAACAAGATAGAACAAGAGTATCTTATAGAATGTCCAATATAAATAGTGATATCACTGGGAAGCAGGAATAGTGCAGTCATGATATTGGTCCCCTCAGGGTGCTTTCCTAATAGTTTACTATGTTTTACAGTTCTGTCATCTCTGGTGTATATTCTATAATACGAGGAAATAAGTAATTTGAAAGCTGGAAAGTTGCATAAGCAGGAATAAGCATTCATCCAGGAGGCAGTGTTGGGGCACATTGTTTTGCTCAGCGTTGCATTCTAGACTATGGGGGTGGATGAAAATTTCCAAAGACTGCTTTGATTCTGATAGCTTCTTGTCTTCTCAATGCCAGAAGTAGGCAGGGTAGCAGGTACACAGTGGGCCGTGGGCAGCCTAGCTCTATCTCTGGACTCTTTGCTTCCTGGACTCTACTATAACGAATTATACTAGAAAGTATTCTTTGAGTCATTTTTGTGTAAAATGTACTCTGGATATTAAGATAATATTGGGGGCATTCTATTATCTCTATTTGATAGTGGTATATTAGACATTAAGTAAAAATGCCACATAGAGTAAGAAGGGAAGGAACCATGGGCTTTAGAATCAGAGCTAAGTCATTCGCTCACCCCAGATTTTTTAAAATCAGGGCATCATTACTTTTCTGAGTTCTCATGTCTTCATTTAATGTCTCCTTCACCTGATAGATAGGATAGAATATTATGTAACACTACCCAAACATTTTACTTTCAAAGAATATTTTAGAAATAGCTGTGTCCCACACCAAAGGAATATCCGCGAGGCCTGAGAAGATGGCAGAAGATAGGAAATGGTTTGCAAAGCAAGTAAAATGTGAATCACTTTAAAGTATAGATAAGTCTTGCATAGTGTGTTAGCTTTGTGTTATGACCACAAATTATCAAGTAACAATGAGGAGAATGTTTTGTTCTTTAGCATTGAAGGTTTCAGAGGTGATGCTGCATTCTGGTCATGNACAGGAACTTCAAGTCCTTGAAGAAAGAAATCGAAGAAGACCTCAGAAGATGAAAAAATATTTCATGCTCTTGGATTGGCAGGATCAATATAGTAAAAATGGCCATCTTGCCAAAAGCAATTTACAGATTCAATGCAATCCCCGAGATCATCTCTTAGTGATCTGAAGATTTAGAATTTTACTGCTTGCTGAATCTTAGAGACTCATGATCTTGCTGCAGTATCAGAATTCTCAGAGAACTGATGATTAATCAAAATAAACCCACCATTTTTGTACTATTTGATTTCATACCAGAGTTCCCCTTAGAGTATCTCTTTCCAGTGGAAATTTGCTCTATCAAAACCAAGCATCTTCCTTTCATCCCAGTGACAGTCATAATTACTGACAACTGTCCCCCCCACCCCAGTAAATACCTTCATTCTGAGCTGTGTCAGAATCCTTTGACCCAAACCACAGCAGACATTCATTTGCCAATACATAAGCATTTACGCCGAAGAAAAATGCTATTTATCTCCCTGGGCTAGATCTTCTACATATCTGTTCTCTCAGTCATGATGTATGTGCTTCAGGAAAGGCCTTCTGGAGACAAATCCTTTGCTGGGAGTTTGATTTCTTAATGAAAACTAAGGTTTGCACTGTTTTAATAAGTTATGTACAGCTAGTAGTAGAGAGTGATTAACAAGGTTAAATCGGGACGAGTGAACATCAGTACATCACAATAATTTCCTCTTGTTGCATCATCTGGAGAGAGGATTTACAGGCATAATGTTCCAGAAAATGTATAAAGACAAACAATAAAAATCATTCTAGGTTGTCTTTGTTCTGTGGGTGTTTTATTTGAAAACTGTCAGGTACAGAGAGAGGCACCATTTACCCAAGAAAGTAAAGGGAAATAGAATTCAGTCTAGAGAAGTAAAAGTTTAAACCTACAAGTCAGTGACTTGGTAAAGAGGACAGTAGATTATACTATGGCATGAGTAATATTTTGAGGCATGCTCATCACTTATGGTGAAGTTCTTCATTTTACATGATTTAATAAGCAATGAACTTAAGAAATATCTAAGTGGGGCTCATATTCATAGATTCTCCATAAGAAGGGGTATATTATATGTTTGTATAATAGTTCACCCCAAAAGCTAGTGGCTGAAACCATCTATTATGTGTGTTTCACTGATTGGTGAGTCAGAATATGTATAGGGCTCCCAAATTTGAGTGAACATACATTAGGGTTGATGGCGGATTTCAGCAATTGTCCTAGTGGGTATGCAGTACAGTCCCAGTAGAAGGATACAACCCTGAGCCCAGAAGAGCCTCCTTCTTCCACTTCTCTCCTTGTTATTTCAGGGCCTTTACTTATATATTTTCTCTCAGAGTACCTGGGCAACATGTGTGATAGCTTCCAACTGATATTGAGCAAGACCTAGAAAATGTGAAGTCTATTATATTCTAATATTAGTGCTTGAGGTACGGACAGAGACTGCTCACATTCAAAAGAGGGACACATACATCTGATTTTCCATAGGAGAAATATCAAAAGACATGTCCATGTATGAATTTTATGTTCTTATATTTATATTGGAAAATTACAAAGCTCAGAAAAATTGCCATATTGATACTTCTCTTTTTTCCTTTAAGATGATTTAAACAAGAATATCAATTTTAATAATTAGTTTAAAATAAACAATATGTCATATTTTTTCATTGTCTCACTATCTCTTCTAACTCTGGGACCTCATAACTTTCTAAACCAAAGCTTATCTTCTGTGTACTTGGCAAATGATTCAGTTTGTAAAGTATTTTTCATCGGAAGCCTGAAAACCTGAATTCAGATCTCTAGTACTCATATAAAAAGCTGAGCGTGTCACCATATATCTTTATCCCAGCACTGGGGACACAAAAACAGAAATGTCCCTGTGGTTTGCTGCCAGTGCTTTGGGTAAATCAGGTCCAAGGTTCAGTGACAGACTAATTTTCAAAATAAGATGGCAAGTAACAGAGGAAGACACCTGATATTGATTGGTATAAAACCTCATATAACATACACATGTGTACCACCTACACACAGCCACATACAAACTAGTGATTAAAGACCAAGAGGAGATTAATTAGAGAGGAATGGAGGAGGGGTATTATGGAAAAATGAAAAAGTATGGGAATGATATAAGTTCAGTACTTCTATATGGAATTATCAAAAATTTAGCTAGTAATTAATATATAAAGATAAAACCACCACCACAACAAAAGGAAATAGAGAGATACAAAGTATCACTCATGGTTGTAGAGTGTGTTAGTTAACTGTCCATAGATGAGATATGACAAATGAGCAAATCCACTAGGTTGACGATACATCAACCTAACTCACCAGAATACAGCAAAAGAAATGTTACAGTAATGTTACAATACAGCACCAAAATTCCACAGGACATTTTCAAAATTTGCATCATTTTCACAGTAATGTTAAAAGATCATTACATATAAGAAATACTTGAAGTAATAATAGACACCACAGACTAAATCACAGATAAAAGAATTTCAAAATCCCCACCATGATAACAAAGCTACAATTGAACACCTTACCTAATACTTGTGAAAAACAATGCAAAAAAAAATCTTGAAACATGCAAGATACTGGAAGATGTGGTTCTGTACAAGTTTGGCAGGAGAAGGAAGTATTCAAATTCATAAAAATTTTAAAGAAACATACATACCTATGGGTCTGTGCTAGGTCCTCTATATAAGTGCTGTGATTATTTACTTGGGCTTACTGATGGACTCCTAACGATGTGAGTTGGGGTGTCTCTGACACTTTTGCCTGCTCATAGGACCCTTTTTCTCCAATTTGTTAACTCATCCAACCTTGATATGAGGGTTTATGTCTAGTTATATTGTATCATGTTATGCTATGTCCAGTTAATATCACTGAGAAGCTTGCTCTTCTCTGCGGGGAAATAGAAGAGCAGAGGAATTGGAGGAAAGGGAAGCAAGGGTCAGAAGAAGGGGGAGAAAGGGAGGGAGTGAAGTCCGTAGTTAGGATATGCTGTATGAGAGAAGAATGAATTAAATAAAAAATACACATATGCAAAATCACCTGTAATTATATATCTAGCAAATTTATATTCAAATTTAAATAAAAAATAACTTTTCAGTTAAAAAGCAAGGGAGTTTTGCATTGTAAAAATATAACAAGCACATGAAATCCCTGAATTCATAATGTTACATGCCCTCCAAAGAAGCATATGGATCGGCACTGAAAGTTGCTAAGACAGAAACTCATTATTTTGAAGACTTAATAATAAAGGGAACAAATCAATCATTTATACTGTCATTTGCAAACTTCGTTTCATGATAAGAAGATAGTTGATGTGTGAAAAATTGTTCTCTGAAGCATCCCCACTAATAAATGCAAAAGAATTGATTGAATTATATTATTACCATTTTGTAACACCTAATGAAATAATGGAGGTTGAAAATTATGATTTACTAAAAACATTGAAGGAAATGTGACACAGACATTAGTGAAAAAGAAATTAGTTGTCTCTGTCTCTAACCCACTCAACAATGTAAACATCAGTAAATATGAGACTTCAAATCAGATCATGAGACTCCCTGATGAGAGGCTGTGAAAAATATTACTTCCAAAACTGAACTTAAATTTAATTAAGTCTATAGAGCTAAGTACCAATGTACAGGCCTTGTAGGTGACAGTTAAGATAAGATAAGTGACATAGTTGGATACAATAAACTAAATTTAAGATAGACAAAAATAAATGTTCCCATGTCTCCAAGGAATCAATTAGGAAATAATGCGATAAAAATATCCATGTATGGAACTTATTTGGATCCTGATATTAGCATATTTATATATGCTTTAAAATAGCTTTAAGATACTTGATTCTATATAATTTGGACAAATATTAATACTTTTAAGGAATTTGGTACAATGCATTGCTTTTTAAAAGCTTCTTAACTGTTAAGTCCACACTGAATAATATTTTGRGAAATGACATGCTATTCAGAATTTTATTTTAAATATCTTAAGAAAGTGGAGATGGTATAGTCTATAAAATAAATCTGATGAAATATTAATAACTTTAAGACTATATGACTTACTTATCTGTACAGAGATTTAGAATGTAGCAACTAAAAATACTTCTAAATGTCTATTTTCAGCAAAAGAAACTTGGGGTTGCACTTGAGCAGGTAAGGTTTTTAAATGTGTATCGAGTGCTGGAGGAGAAAGGTTGTCACAATAACACTCAACTGTGAAAACTGCGGATAGCTTGTTACGGGTTGCTTCTCTTCTTTGGAAGCTTTCATAGTACCTCTGGTAGTCCTCAGGGAGTGCCATTTTGTAGTCAGTTCTATCCCAGTGGTCTCTGTGTTTGAAGTTGACTATGAAAGAGGGGTTCAGAAAGATGGTAAGGGCCAGAGAATCAGGGGGTTTACTGTGAGATTGTATGTCCTAGGACTGTCAGAATCTATAAAGCTATAGTAATAAAAGCAGCATGGTACTGGCACAAAAGAACAAGAAAAACATCAGACATAGAATCAAATAGAAGATTGACACATAAATCCCCACATATATGGTCTGCTGGCTGGACATACAAAATAGAGGTATCTGAAAGAAGGAACCCTTTACTGAGAAAATGTTTCCATAAGATCAGGCTGTAATTAGTTATTGATGTATAGGACCCAGCCCATTGTGGGTGGTTACAGCCCATTGTGAGTGGTTCCTTCTATAAGAAAGTAGGCCAAGCAGGCCATGTTAAGCAAGCCAGTAAGCAGAACCCCTCCATGGACACTGCATCACCTCCTACATGCAGGTTTCTGCCCCTTTTAGCTCTTGTCCTCACTTCCTTTGGTGATGAACAGCAATGTGGACGTGTGAGCCAAATAAACCCTTTCCACCCCAACTTGCTTTTTGGTCATGCTATCTTGTTACAGCCATGGAAGCACTAACTAACGTAAGTGTTAACATATATGTTATAATGAATAATTCTTTTTAAAGAAACCAAAAGAATATAGTGTAAAATGACAGCATCTTGTAGAGGATTTTTTTCTTTTTATGTTTTTTTCGAGACAGGATTTCTCTGTGTAGCCCTGGCAGACCTGGAACTCATTCTATAGACCAGGCTGGCCTTGAACTCAGATATCTGCCTGCCTCTGGCTCCCAAGTGCTGGGACTAATTTTAAATCAGCAACATGGCTTCTGTGGTCACATCCAGAGGCCTTTTACGTTTGTGTTATTCAGCTAGTACACACCTTTAATCCCTCTGGCTGGAATCCTTTGATACACACTTTTATTCCCAAACAATGATCTCTAATTGAGAAGCAGACAAAGTGAGGAATCAGACAAAGATCTGACAAAATGAGTCAGAGATAGGATAAACACAACTCTGAGGAGAAATGCGATATAAGAGCATTACAGTGAGAGAGTCAGTCAGTTCTCTTCAGTCTGTCTGTCAGTGAGTTGGGAGCTGTGTCAGTTGGGAGTCAGCACAGTTGAGTGCAGTGCTGTGTAGTTCAGTGCAGGTCAGTAGAGGCAAATGAAGCCAGAGAATAAGAAGGAGCCAGAAGATTAGACCAAACTTCCAGAGTTAGTTTGAGGCCAAGCAGAACAACTCAGTGAAAAGCCAGATTGAGTCAATCATCTTGGAACAGAGTTTGAGCAAGAATAGCTGAGATAAACAAGCCAGTCACAGTTCAGAAAGAACGAGGAAGGGTGAGCATATTCAGCAGTCAGCCTCTGAGATGTCTATTACATCAGGCAAATAAAAGATGTATTTATAGGTGCTAGCCAGAGGTGGATAGGGAACTTGAAGAGTCCACCTCCAGTAGATAGACTCCCTGAAGTGGAGGGACAGGGTTGGGACTGGAGAGAGGGCTCAGCAGTTAAGAGCACTGACTGTTCTTCTTGGGATCCTGAGTTCAATTCCCCACAACCACATGGTGGTTCACAGCCATCCGTAATGGGATTGGTGTGTCTGAAGGGTACAAAAGTTTACTCTCTTCATCTGGAATAACAAAAAGCCCAGGATAGCTAAAACTATTATCGACAGTAAAAGAACTTCTGGGGGAATCAGTATCCCGGACCTCAAACAATACTACAGA
>BDUI01000115.1:339391-357135 GCA_002335545.1 Apodemus speciosus | reverse complement strand
CACACACACACACACACACACACACACACGCACGCACGCACGCACGCACGCACGCACGCACGCACGCACATGCCTTCTGAGTACAGTCTGAGGAGGACACCTCCTCAGCTCTGGCATATCCCCCAGGCATGTCTGTCTTTGGATCTCACTTTTTGACAGTGATCCTTGGATCCTTGCTGACAGGAGGGTTTGAACTTTCCAGGAAGGAGGTGGTGGAGCCACACCCCATTGCAGTAGCGTCTTTGGGAAAAGCCTCCAAAACAAAGGACAGAGCTGACAGTTCTTCCACAGCTCTGGGTAGGAAGTCCTTCAGCGTAGCCTTCCCGAGCGCAGAAGTGACCACTGAGGAGGACAAGTCACCTCATCCAGGTCAGATGTCCAAGCAGAAAAAGTCTCAACACTACTTCAAAACTGTACCTCAAAGTCACATTAGCTCTTTCTCACTTTAAAAAAACAAAAACAAAAACAAAAAACATACTTTCATAGTGCTACACAATTTCCATCTCAGCACTCGGGAAACAGAGGCAGGAGCGTGTCTCTGAGTTTGAGGACAGCCTGTGATGCACAGGGGACAAATACCCCAGAGCACACTCGGAGGTCAGAGTCAGTTCTTCCCACCTTCTGTGTTGCAGGTACTGAACTCAAGGCTCTTAAGAGGCCTTTACCCCTGAGTCATCTGGCCAGCCTCTTTTCTAACTGACACACAAAGAAAAAGTCCACATGCTAGGCATTGCAGACACTGTAGTCCCCGGAACCTCTTACTGGCAGCCATGGGCACCCCCGCTGTGTTCTTTTCTTTTCCTCTCTTCCTCTCTTCCTATCTTTCTTTCTTTTGACAGGGTTTCTCTGTGCGGCCCTGGCTATCCTGGCACTGTAGACCAGGCTGGCCTTAAGCTCACCCTCCTCTGCCTCCTGAGTGCTGGGTTTAAAGGCCTGTGCCTCCTCTCTCCAGTTCCCATTGTGCTCTTCACCATGGCTGATGGTGAGACCCGTGGCTGACGGTGAGACCCGTGGCTGACGGTGAGACCCGTGGCTGATGGTGAGACCCGTGGCTGATGGTGAGACCCGTGGCTGATGGTGAGACCCGTGGCTGATGGCGATCCCCTGGGCCACTTCTCTTTCTGGCTATTTGCACACCAAGTTCCAAAGGCAACAGAAAACTTTGATGCACTGAGCACTGAAAGGAAAGTACCTGGCTATAACAGTTCCTCTTTTCATAGAATTATCCCAGGATTCCTGTGACAGGGAGGTAACTTCACACACAATAATGATGGCAGTGGTGACAAGTCCATCTACAGAGAGAAATCTAAGAATGAAACCTTCATCCTCAAGTGAATCGAGCCTGGGATCCAGTCTGTGACAGACGCTGGACAGAACACCAATAGCTCCCAGTGTTCATCTGCACATTAAGCGGCTGGTCTCTGGGAGTGTGAAAGGCGCTGAGAATACCACAGAACCTACAAGACCACCGCTGCTGACTGCACAACTCTAATGCTTGTCACTTGCAACTTGGGAAGTTATGGCATCAGCTGATGCTGCTTGACGCTGCTGTCCTTCCCTGCAGGACTGCAGAAGATGCCAAGTGCCAAGCTGTTGGCAATGTTTAACTGGAGCCGCGAGCCTCCAACGTGAGCACTGAGAGCCACTGAAGGGCTGAGAGTCTCCAGCCACTAGAGCTTAAGCAGCAGGTCCCTAGCTCTCAGGGCCTGAGCCATAACCCACTGGGCCTTCACATCCAGCCCTGGGGTGCAGTGCACTTGGGGACCTGGAACTGCTGGCAATGAAAGAGCTCACCTACACTCATGATTTCTACCTGGGCACATCAGAAGGGATCCATGTGGCCGACTGCTAACGAGCACCTGTGTTCACCACCCAGGGCTCACTAGATTCGGCTGTGGGTCCTAAGAAAACCACCACAAACAAACGCTGCACATTCCAGACAAGAAAAATATTCTGGATCTCCTGCCAGAAATGCCCAAAGCCCCATGACACCCCAAGAAAGGTTCRGAATGTACCCGGCCTGTTAGACCTGAAGAACAGTTAGCAAGGAAAAGTGGTCTTGGAGTGTACACAGAGTGCACAGGCGTGTGAGCACACACGAGTACTCACACACACTTCTTTCATATTTCTATTCCCGTAGTGCATTACATGGTTGACAAGCAATTTTTGTATGAGCTTCAATTAAAAGTTCAGAAAAGCACTGACCCTTCACTTTCTCAGTAGTCATGTGCACATGTCGAGGCAAAATCAAATCACTGCTAAGGTGTGAATGTTGGCTGCCTCCCATGGGGACCCGTCAAAGGCATGTTTTCAAGAAGTGGTATGGGGTACTGTGACTCTATAGAACCTGCTGTCACTGGGATGTCTTTCCTCCTCTGGCACAGGAGTGAGTGGATGCTGGACGCCCTGCCACTGTCATGTTAACTGAGGATCAAGGCGACAGGACCACTCAACGTTGACTGGGCTCTGAAGTGTGACCACGATACCATTTCTCTGCATATTTCATTAGTGACCCAAGGCTGACTGACACAGTCACAAAGAAAAGCTACAATCAGAACGGCTGCTGTCGCCTCAGCACTGAGCTGTACAAAGGACACTCCCACAGCTGAGCATGGGCTCTGGCTCTGCAGACAGCAACTCTCTGGTGGGTTTTTGACTCTCCTGGTATAGTGAGAAAAACTGGTGAACCAGGCTCCTCAGCCCTTCTAAACAGGCTTGACCACCTAGAATATGTACCTCCACACTGAGTCTGTTTAAAGGAAACAGGGTGTAGAGAAACTAACAAGACAAGTGGCATCACCAGCAAACTGCCTGCAAAACGAGGCAGGCTACTCTACAACAGAGCTAGCCTGGAACCTCACCAGGAGAGCAATGGATTTAAGGGGGGGGGGGTGTACATGGGAACTGAGCTGGTTTCACCTTTCACCATTCGGGGTCTTGGTAAAGCTCAGGTCATCAGGCTTGGTAACAAACACATTTACCTTCTGAGTCATCTCATCACCAACACAAACACGCACACACACACACACACACACACACACACACACAGTTTTTTGATTTAGGGGGAAATATGAAAATATGAAATAGGAAATTGGGGATTTCTTGCTTACAACAAAACAAAATAGAACATCACTTAGGAGGCAGAGGCAAGAGGATCTCTGTTAAGTTCGAGGTCAGCCTGGTCTACAGAGAGAGCTCCAGGACAGCTGGGGCTACAGAGAGAGACCCTGTCTCAAAAAAATAAAACAAAACAGAGGAGGAGAAGGACAAGGGCGAAGAGGGCGAGGAGGAGGAGGAGGAAGAGATGATGATGATGATGATGGTGATGATGGTGGTGGTGGTGGTGGTGGTGGTGGTGGTGGAGTAGTAGTAGTAGTAGTAGTAGTAGTAGTAGTAGTAGTAGTAGTAGTAGTAGTAGAAGTAGAAGCCACACTCTCGGCACAGGCAGAAGTGTGAGCAGAGCACAGATATGGGATGAGACTGCAGAAGTCCACTCAGGTGCTAGCTGTAACCCTGACATCAGGCCAAGAGGACATGCCCTCTTGGGAGCTACATGGAGATGTGTGCAAAGAATCAGGGTGCTGACTGTTCACTTCTCAAATACCTCAAAACAAACACAAGCAAAAGAGCAAGATGGATAACTGTAAGAACAGCAGTGGGCTCTGGGGAAGTAGGACAGTTTACTGCCCCCAGCTTTCAATTCTACTTGGCCGAAAATCTTTCAGCATGAAGGCTGGGGATGGAAAGCCCTCTCTACCTTAGCACAAACAAAATCAATCACAAAGATCCAAGAAAAACTGCAGTCTATTGCCTCCAGTTCCCAGGTAAGTAAAAGTATATTTGTTTCCAAAAAGTCCTAAAACTGTTACACTCAGCAGACCTCACCATAGCAGGGAAGGCTCCTGGAGCTGGATCTCCAAATCAGCACTGCTTCCTGCCAGTCTTGATAAAGTATCTTGGGCTATCCGCAGCTACGGTCAAAAGCTAAACCTCTGGGCAGGCACTTAGGCAGACTGGTCACGTCAGACTGTTGCATCCACGCTTGCAGAACTGGGCTTTTGGCGCCAGTCCTTTGTTCAGAGTTTCTCAGTGAAAAGGGGGTTGGAGAAAGGACAGATGGGTTTTACAGATTGTACAGGGGCGAGCAGTAGGGCCCAGCCAAGCAACCTCCTTAAACAGACACACGAACTGCTTGCTCACGCATTGTTGCTCCCTGGATGGCTTCGCAGAACTCCATGGGTTGGCCTCTCCTTCACTTGTCACAGTCCCTCTGTACTCGTGTATCCTGCCGACAACTCCCAAACAAGAACAAGCTCCTTGCCTTCATGCTGCCTAAGACATTGTTCACCATCTGCCCCACTGCTTCCGGAAACCTGAGCCAAGCCCAGTCACCTGCCCCATGGCCTACTCTTCCAATGCAAGGATGCTACCAGAAGCTCTGGCACACCGTGAGACCCAGCCTAGACCCGATGAGACTCACGTGCTGGTATAAAACCTGCTCTCCAGAGACTGTGACTCACACAGGCAGACAAGAGCAACAGCACTGTCTACAGGAGGGTGCAACACAAGTCAGAAGCCTCAGGAATCCCACACACATGCCTTGGCAGAGAAGAGTCACTGTGCTAGCGGGACATCCTGCACTGTGCCCACATCTTAGGCTGTGTGACACCCTCTCTGATGGCCAGGAAGGAATCAATGACTTTTGCATCTCACCTACTCTCATAATATCCGTAAATGTTCTAGAATTGCAGCATGAGAAACTAAAGCCAGAGATACAGGTCCACCCACGATCACACTGTGAGAATCAATTTCGCTCTCTTCAGAGCRGCTTCAGACCTCAAGATCCAAAGCAATGGCCGGGCGGTGGTGGCGCATGCCTTTAATCCCAGCACTTGGGAGGCAGAGGCAGGCGGATTTCTGAGCTTGAGACCAGCCTGGTCTACAGAGTGAGTTCCAGGACAGCCAGGGCTACACAGAGAAACCCTGTCTTGAAAAAACCAAAACAAAAAACAAAAAAAAACCAAAAAAACAAAAACAAACAAACAAAAAAATCCAAAGCAACGGAGAATATATTGGGGGGGAAAGGAGGGGGGTTGGAAATGTAAAATATGAAATACTAAAGTAAAGCCTGGTTGCCAGTGGTGACAGTTGACCACACTGAAACGTCAAGCATTTATACGACTAAGACAAACACGCTTAAGATAAAGTGCACTTCATATGCATCACCATCTCACTGCTTATATATCACCAGCATCCTGTGGTCCGTATTTTTAAAGGAAGAAAAAGAAAAAAACAAAAGACAAAATCCACAGGAAAAGAACAAAACACAAACACGTGATCCCCAAGAGGGACGGTCAAGGGGACAGCATACACAAGGGCTGCCCGGAAGGCCTCATCTGGCTCAAAGGAGAGAGCTTTCTGGGCAGCCTCAAGGACGGCAGGTGCAGAGTCGAGTGCTGGAGCTTCTGGACACGGAGTACAAACCACGCCCCAGGCGGAATTCTATCAGCAACAGTTTGGCCTAGAACCATCCACACTGCACCACTCCATTCCAGGAACAGCAACCACATACTGAGTGCCTGTCTGCAAAGGCACTACTGCTGGGTGCAATGGTTCCTAGGAAAATAAGCATAACAAAGAAAGGAAAACTAATATTCAGAGGGAAAAAAAGTACATAAGTGTTCATAGCAGCTTTATTCATGACAGAAGCAACCCAGATGTCCTTCCGTGAATAAGCAGTTACACAACAGCAGTTCATCTACACCACAGACAACACTTGGCAATAACAGGGACAAATGATGGGCAATGTGGGTGAAACTCTGGAGAATTCAGGGGTGAAAACGCCAACTGCGAAAAGTGAGATGCTACACAACATTGTTGAAATGACAAAGGACTCGTGTCTGCCCAGCTGAAAAGGGTGTGCAGCTGAGAACAAAGGGGCTGTGGAGTGAATGGCAACGTCCGCCACGACCAGGCCAGGGCTGGGATACTATGGGATATGTTTGTCTTAAGGCTTTGGTTTGAGACAGGCCTCACTGTATAGTTCACATTGGCCTGAACTCCCAATCTTCCTGCCTCGGCCTCATCAGTGCTGAGAGAGCACCCAAGTGCCACCATAGCTGCTGCCACACGAGCCTCCCAGCAGAGGAAACGGGAAGAGAGGTACATAGGGTTCCTTAAACTCTCCAGTCATCTTAAAATAAAAGGCTTAATTTAAGAGAGTGAAGTGGTTAATCTTTCCTATTTGCATAGCTGTAAACTGAAGCTTGATTAGTGACTAAGCCTGTGCTCAGTGACAACTTAGTAATTAGTGACAACTCCCAACTCAGAGCTCCGGCAGCATCAGTGAAATATGGACCAAACTATAAGACCATGGACGCATTAGCCACTGTCAGTAAAACTTCACTCAGTGCCTTTAAAGCCACTAAACCAGGTATGGGAGATTATGATACCAGCACTGGGGGGAATGAAGCAAAATCAGTTAATGTTAAGAGACTCCCTTAAAAAAAGAAAAGGACCACCCTGCTCAACTGGTGTCTTGCTTGGTACCCACCCAAGAACGGACCATAACAGGAACAGGTCAAGAGACTTGAGAACACACAAGAGCCAGTTTAACACATCTCTGTAACTATCCCTAACCTAGTGGTGACATTTCTGTTGCAGTGGGCAGCACACAGTCAGGCGTCAAGATTCTGTCAATCCCACAGGCTTTTATTCTGGAACCACAAAACAGTGTCATTAGCAGCCCAGCTCCTGGGGCAATTTTCTGCATCTTTGCCTCTTCCATTCAAAGCCTGCTCATTATTTTGGTTAATGACTATTATCTAAATTTATGAAGACTGAGAAAATTACTTTAACCACTTTTGTAATGCAAATATATTTTATAGGTTCTTAATATTTAATTACAATTCAATGGTGCTCTCACTGAAGCAACTCCCAGGCAACATTTAGTGTCCACACAGAACATCAGCTCAGGAAGTTCAGTTCTAGCTCATTACTTCACACGTCTAAAGAAATCTAAAGCCTTTTCTGCCCCTATATATCTACTACTTCTCTTAGCGAGCACAACTCAGCACATGTCCATGAGAGCTGTCATGACTGTCTGACGGGGTGACACACATTTGCTGATTCCTCTGTGTCTTAGTGAGACAGCAATGCACATGGAAGTCAGTCAGGTGCTACCTGAAGCCGATGTGAACCACGCACCTGCAGGTGCGGTGGCTTTTGGAAAGCTCGCCTTACTACAAACAACATGGACATGCTGAAGCCCTTGCCTGCCTTCTGGAGCCTAGAGCTCTGGTGCATGCCAGGCAGAGATGTACCCATGACAAGTACCCAGCTAATTCTCTAAGGAACCTTTAAGGGTGACCCCACTTCGTGTGTGTCATCCTAACTTACTGCTGGGGATGCTGGGCCATTATAGGTGACGACACAGGAAGAGCACCCTTGGAAGTTCCTGGCTGACCTTCATACCTCACCATACACACCTGATCCCCAGGCTGGTTTTACCCAGCATCCTTTCACTAACAGTAAACCACCCACTGTGTCTTTAGGGAATCATCAAATCGAGAAATAAAGGGCTGAGAGCTCCTGAAGACTTGGATCCAGCACCATAACTGTACAACAAACAATAATCAACTTTCTCACCATCACTCCTAAAAACTCTTCAAAAGAGGCATCAACCCCAGCAATTACCAGCTTCCCACTTAGTGCACGTTAACACTTGATTACAAAGCACACGTGCCGCTAGATCTGACGCTCTGGGTAATGCACAGCTGTAGGACCGCTCCTCATCTACTTCAATATCTCCTTGATAGGTTTCTCTTGGCTTGACAAGAAGACAAATTAGATTTTAAATTATTTTCAATTTTACTCAACAAAGTCCATAGGTCAGATGGTCTGGATAAAAGTGAAATTATTCTTGTGGAATAAGATTTTTTTGTGATAATAATACACAATGACTATATAACTGGGAATGCAGCCAAGCTGGTAGAACACTTGGCTAAGTTAGTTAGTATGTAGGAGACCCTGGGCTCAATCCCCAGCACACCCAAACCAGGTGTCACAGTGTGCACCTGATCAGGAGAATCAGAAATTCAAGCTCAGTCAGGTGGTGACTAATCCCAGTGCTTGGGAGGCAGAGGCAGGTGGATCTCTGTGCATTCCAGTCAAGCGTGGTCTACATAGCAAGTTCCAGGACAGCCAAGGCTACACAGAGAAACCCTGCTTTGAACAATCAAGGGGAGGGGAAAGAAAAAAGGGGAGGAGGAGAGAGGAATTCAAACCCGTCCTCAGCTACATAACAAGTTCAGATAATACTATAAAATAAAGCAAGTGTGATGAGGGAAGGAGCAGCCAGCCTCCACTGTGGGGTTCACACTCACCACATAGCAGAGAACCCAAGCACCCAAGTGTGGGAAGGAGCAGGTGCAAAGGCCCCCTCAGGACAGTAATCAGCTCAGAGAACCCACTACTTCAACCACTTCCACAAAAGCAGTATGAGCTGCCAGGGACAGCAAAGGAGACCAAGCACATAAATGGAAGGTTCTGGATGCAGCAGACCTGCAACATGGCCAGTAAAGGAGCCAGTGACACGGCAGAGAGAAGAGCAGGTTCATGTGCAGTGCATATAGCAAGCCATCCCACTCAGCCGTGTGCAGCCACCATCCTGCTGCTGAGCTGTGCGGTGTGGACCGTTCTCGGCCAACCTGCTGCTGACAAATTCCTCCCGAGGCGGCAGAGGCTGATGGTCTATGCCCCATGGCCAGGAGTCTGTAGCACTCATGGTCCTCCACACCTTGCTGATACCTGGGGTCACACTGGAAAGCTCCTCCCTCCCACAAGATGAATGTGTAGATCCGCACACTACAGACTCTCATTTTCACCACTGAGTGAAGACAGCTGCTGAACAAAGTGTGCGTGACCATGGAGCTGAGACTGGAAGGGTCCTCAGGAAGGCAGTCTACGGAGCGTGCCAGCTTGCCTCTCACAGAACTCAAACACTTYGCAGCATCTTCAGACAAGAATGTTTTTGAGGATTCCCTCACTCCAATAAGCTGTGTGACCTTCTAGGTTTTAAATTCCTTTTTTTGTCTCCAGGTAAGAAGCAATGAAAGAAGCAAAGGAAGCTAAGGCTGGGAGGTGACCARTCAGTGAAAAGCTGCACGGCACATGCTCAATCAGCAGCACTCACGGAGAGACACAGGCGGGTGAAGTGTCTGCAGGGAGATGGAGACGGGGGAGACCAAGCCACATACCCTCAACTACTTGGCAAATCCCATGTCAGTAAGATACCCTATCTCAATAAGTAAATATATACAGATGGATAACACCTGAAGACCAACATAGAGGATGTCCTCTGGACACACATACACACAAATACAAATTTTAAAGTACCTCAAGCCAAGCATGGTAGTGCATGCCTACAATGTCAGTACTTAGGAGGCTGAAGCAGGAGCGTCAAGAGGTAGAAGCCACCCTGGGTTACATAGCCAAGTGTGAGACCAGTCCAAGCCACGTAGTGAGCCCCTGTCCCAGAAAACCAAGGGCTGAGAATGTGACTTACTGGCAAATTATTTGACTATCATGTTCAAGGCCTACTATTTCATCACCACCACCACAAGAGACAGATGGCGTGTGTGCACAGTGCTTATCATGGATCCCACCCTAAGTATGAGACCTGTTTCCTCTGAAATGCCAAGATCTTAGCACTGAGCTTTACTCCCCGCTCAGATCCTCTGTATCAAGCGGCACTGCCTTACTTCTAAGTTAGGCCCCGCCGGCACACGCACACTTTGATTAGTAACACCTTCTGCCACACGCCACACACAGATGGCTCCAGAAAGCGGCTTTCACCAGCTCCTAAAGTTCACTGCTCCCAGCTGTTGGATTCCTGGGGCAGCCTTGCTTTAGCCCTGACTTTCCACCACATTACCCAACCCCGTTCATCTCCATCTTCTGACTTCTTCATCCTATGGGAAAAATTTTGCTCCATTTCCCTCCAAACCCTGTGATTATTGTCCTCTGCACACCTAGGCCCATGTTCCCCTCCTCTTAGCGAGCCCCAGCCCCTGCACACGGCCTCTGTTGATGACTGCCTCTGCACCTGTCTCACTGCCAAAGCCTAGGGCTTTGCTGTCCACACAGCTTCAGTCACATCACAGCTTCATCACAGGATACCTAGTGTTTTTCTGATCATTTGTTTTGAGTGTATTTATTCATCTTAAATGACAATACCTTTTAAAAGTAAATTATATATAATGTATATAATTTTTTTATAAATTTGGTTTTGGTTTTGGTTTTGGGTTTTTTGTTGTTGTTGTTGTTTTGTTTTGTTTTGTTTTTTTCRGAGATAGGGTTTCTCTGTGTAGCCGTGGCTGTCCTGGAACTCACTTTGTAGACCAGGCTGGCCTCGAACTCAGAAATACGCCTGCCTCTGCTTCCCAAGTGCTGGGATTAAAGGCATGCGCCGCCGCCACCGCCGCCGCCGCCGCCGCCGCCGCCACCACCACCCGGCAATAAATTTTTAAAAGAGTAAATTATATTTCACTTTGGCAAAACTGTGCAAACAGCCCAAGTCCCTGCTGCACTCCCAAACTCCAAACCAGCCTCCATGTAAATCCATTTAAACATGAGACCACAATAGCAATGCTATCAGGAAACCACTGGCAGTTCCCCTCTGAGTTTGACATGGACGCTCCTAACGACCAACATGATGGTGAAGGACTGAAGAGAAACCACGATGACTGAGAAGCTGGTAGGATGCAGGCCTGAGCATCCTCATCCCCTCTTTGGCATTGAAGACCCATTCGGACCACCCCACCCCAGACATGCCCCTGCCTGGGCCAGAATCTGGAGACAGACATCGGAAACAAACACAGAGGTGGAGGCACASGGTGCTGAGGGGAAGAGAGTATAGGAAATTCAGACAGAACGCTGTAACTAGTGTAGCCAACAAGATAAGCAAGCCTCTCCTTCACACTGGAGGGCGCCAGGTGACCATCCGGTCTCACCTTGGTAGAATGTAACAATGAGGATGTGGCAGAAAGCCACTCTTAAAATAACATGCAAATGTTACTGGTAGGAGATGTAGACAACGCTGCCTGCCATGGTATCTTAGCGTGAGAGCACCCACAGCCACCATTGCCCTCCAGCCCTCAGCTTCAGATGAAAACAGGACCAACATCAACCAACGTCAGCCAAACTCACACTTTCACCATCCAAAGAGGAAGGTCTTGAGCAGTATTTCACAAAGTCCCCAAACCCTGCACCCCAACTGCTGCTGGCCCACAGTGAGGTGTGCAGACAAAACAAGCCAGATGGATTGGTCCACTGATCATCCCACACTGAGACCACTGACGGAGCTCCCACTGCAGGAAGAGCCAGCCACTCAGCCTGCCTTCACAGCACAGCCCTGGAAAGGGAGCCTGAGCACTGGAGCCCCAGACAGCCAGGCTGCAGTGGACCTGAGTGAGAAACGCGGAGGCAGCTCTATAACTTCCCACCAGCTCCTGCAATTAAACCCCTCTTGGCAACAGTCCGACAACTCAGCCCTGGACTCTAGATCCCATCTGCCCTGCACCTCCTTCATAGACTGTTCACTGTCTCAAAGGTACGTAATGGATCCCTAGATCCAGCCAAAAGACCATGAAAAGACTAAGGTTACCCTTGTTCGTTTTTCCTGTAATGCCAGAGTTTTATTTCCCTGAGACAAGATCTCTGTGTAGAGCAAAGCCGGCACACAACTTGTGATCCTCTCCTTCTCTGGGGAGCCTTGTGGTTTTCTGAAGACCTGTTCTTCTAATTGTTTAGCTTTGACTTTATTTCTATTTAATAAACTAAACTTGGGCTAGTAAATAGATGGGTTTTCTTTTACACGATCAGAACATCCATCTGCATCAATTGGCTAACGTAGCAGCAGAAGCACTGAATCCTTTGCCTACCTCAAGACAACCTCAAGATGGGAAGTTGATAGGTCTTATGGAGGTTAAAAAAAAAATTAAGGTTGGAGTGTTACCGCAGTGGAAAGCTTGCCTGCCGTGTGAGAGAGCCTGGGTACACTACCGTGAACGACACCCTAACCGTGAACTTTGACACCCTAGAGCTCAGAGCCTTCCTGTGCTCCTGCACGCCTCTCATGCCCAGACTGCAAGGCAGCCATCGGTTAGTGCCGGTGACAATCAAGGAAGGCTGCAGGTGACCATGCGTGCTGCTCGAATCTCCTCCTCTCCTCCGTCTTCCTGACCCTGCCTCCCACTTCTCTGCTGCTGCTGCTCCTCCTCCTCCATCATCTTCTTTCCCTGTGCCCCACCGCACCCCAGGCACATACAGCAACCCAGGCACTGCCTGAGCACTTCCTGAAGATTCTCACAACTGCCTAACTTCTGAAATATGCATAAGCAAAAACTTAAGCAACAGAATGGCTGTCATAAGGACAGACACTGCAGGGGCTTGTGTCTGAGTGCTTCAGGGGAGACCCCGCTCCCCACCCAGAGTCGCCATGGAGCACAGTGCAGCCAGCGTATTAGAGCTGCCACACTTGAGAAATAAGGGGAAAGAGCGGCTGGATGATAGATATTTTTAATTAAAATCTTCAATTTTCAGTTCATTGTCCTTAGACAATCTCTTCCCTCAGCATCCTGGGCTTCTAGGATCTCTGATCTTAGGAAAAAGGGAGATACTGCAGTGGACCAGGCTTGACTCGTGAACGCACAGGTTCTGCCCAAAACAAATACTTCCTCAGTTATCAGTAGCCGCCAACACTGACACAGACACAAGCCTGCTTCTGCTGGCCAAAATTGCCAATATCCGACCAAAAAGACAGATAGTTCCTATAAAAAAAAACAACTACAGAACATTGTGACCTCTTCCATGAACCAGAATTTCCCAGCAACATTTTGTTCTTAACATCCCCCTAACACCCTTGACAACTATACAGGATTAAACAAGACTATTCTGTTTGCTTTAAAGCTTTAAAACACACACACACACACACACACACGCACGCACGCACGCACGCACGCACGCACGCACACGATTTACAGGAAACTAGATGTCCAGGGAATGAATATTAATCGAGGCCACACAGTCCCAGAAAGAAATCAGCGTGTGTTGTCCTCACCTGTGGCTCTAGCCGAGCTCGTGTATGTGAGGAAAGAAGTACAAGGTGGTTGGTGAGGAGTGAATGAAGGCTGGACAGTCCACGAGCTACACACGAGGAGGAGGTGAACCCAAGGGCTTTCCTAGTTTAACTGTGGGAGTGTGGGGGAGGTGTAAGGTGTGTTGGGGGGGGGGTGTAAGTGTGTAAGATAGACTGACAATGAAAGCGCCACACCCAAGGCGAAGCCTTGCCTGGCCGTCTCAGAGCAGCTGTTCTTGCTGCTCTCTGGTATGGAGGTGCAGACTCCATCAGTCTGCCTGCGTGGTATATTTTATTTACAAGTTCTTTTTTTAAATGATTCCTTTGTATCTTTTATGTACTTGGTGTTTTGCCTGTACGTATGTCTGTGTGAAGGTGTCAGATCCCCTGGACATAGTACAGTTCTGATCTGCCATGTAGGTGCTGGGAATTGAACCCAGGTCCCCTGGAAAAGTAACTAGTAAGTACTATTAACTGCTGAACCATCTCTCCAGCCCCTGCAAGTTCTTTACAAGGAAGTGATCTTTATTTTTAAAAACTATACAAGATCCCAAATACTTCTGCAAATTATAGCTACCAGTATTCAGCATTGTAGATATTAAAATGAAGTTTTTTACTTCATTAATTCATTTAAAATTAATAACAAAGACATCTATTGTTAACATAAATGACATATTTTTTTCAAAAATCTCTATCTTGCCAAATAAAAACCTTTCTGCAATAAGAATGCTGCTTCTCACTGTCTGCAAACCTCTTCACTATCTGGCTTGACAGGCATCATCAGACTCTGCCTTCGCGTCTGTGTTCAATGTGTCTCAATTTGTCACAGTCTGTTATTTCAGCTGAAGTGTATAGAAAAGCCACCCTCAAACATGGAGGTGGTACTTTCTGACCGTACAGAAACCTCAGCAAGCAACATTCTGAGGGTCACCCAGAGCACAGAAGCACCTTTCACACTGTGGCACCATCTCCACCTGCTGCGCGCCTTTCTAACAGGCTGCACGAATCGTCCAGAAGTCACCAAGTCACAAGGATCACCCAAGGCTGACAGCTGTCCCTATGCTGTTGAATATTCATCACTATCACCAGCTACAGAGCAAAGGGGGCCTCAGACACTGGGAGCCGCCAAGTCCACAATGGCGGGCAAGTTTTCAGCACTTTCCTTGGGTGACTAGGGCAGCCCTGGTGTCCCAGCTGTGGCACCGAGCTGTGCCTGACAGAATGTGAAGCTGGGCTCCAGCTGGCCTGCAGCTCGCTCACTCAGTCCCTCACACTCTCAGCTGAGCTGGGCCAGCCTTCGTGGCCTCAAGGCTTCCGCGTGGAAAGGAGATGAGCAAAACCTGGTCCGTCTGCAGTGCAAGTACACCCTGAGAGCAAGGGGACACCCACAAATGCAACCCAGGAGGATGAAAGGTGGAGGCGAAGGCCGGAACCTGGCAGAGTAAAGCAGATATACGAAAAGGTCCCAACAGCCTCTGTCATCCCGTTACCCCCTTTCATTCCGTTACCCCTGTCACCTCATCATTGCATCATTCCCTGACATTTCCTGTCACACCCCGTCAATCCCTGTCACTCCCTGTCATCCCTTGTCACTCCCCGTCACTCCCTCCCTGGCTAGAGCCATCTCTTCACTGATGCTCCCTCCACACTCATGATCCCACAGCCTTCTCTCTCAGCAGATTGATCATTGATTCAAGTAGGTATGGGATACATGAAAGTCTGTCTCAAATACACCAAAACAAATAAGCAAATTAAAGCTTTATAAGAATACATATTTTTCTAAAGTATGTTAAACAACTATAGCCACTAATTTTTTCAGCAAATACTTAAAAAGGACAAATTTCTTGAGACACATAACTGAAACTGACTCATGAGACCACAACGGGAGTGAAGCCGCCCATAACCATTAAAAGCAGATCATAGTTATAAAAAAGTTATTCCACAGAAGAAACTCAAGACCCAGATGACAAGTTCCACAAACACTGCTGTAAGTCTAAAGACAGAAGAAACAGAGAAAAATTCCCCAAGCTCCTATATCTAAAGTAGCACAGCTCTGGTATTAAAACCTAGCAGGCTGCCAAGGGGCTCACCTGAGCTGCTAAGCAAGAGATCCTGGAGGGGAGAGGACAGGCTTCAGCACTGCCTCAGAACCTTTGGCCGAGGAGCAAGCTGATCCAGGCCAGGCCCGGCCACTAAGCACAGGCGCCCTGTCACCTACAGCACACCAATGCGCACCACAGCACCTAGCTGTGCATGCACTGCACCAAATCAACAAGGCAAACAGCACACAATTAGACTACTCAAATCTAAGCAGCTCTTGTTATTGTGAAAACAATTCTGTAATGGTACATGTCTGTCATCCCAGCACTCAGCAGGTTGGGGCAGGAGGATTGCCAAGAGTGCAAGGCCAACCTGAGCTATAGAATAAGAGCCTATGGCAAAGGAAGAGAGAGTAATGAGCGGTYACTCTGCAAGTTAAGGAGGCCTCGCCCTACCACAGGGTGCCCAGTGAGCTCCCGGTCAGCAGCCAGAGGGAGGGAACTGGCATTACCACAGCACCGCCAACTCTGTTTACAGAAATCCAAACAGATATGCACACAAACGCTCCGAGTCAAAGGCTGCCAGACGCAGCATGTAAAGAGAAGCTGTATTGATTCCTAAGCAACAAAACAAACAAAAGAGGTAAAATTTCTAGGAATTATCCAATAAAAGATGTGAACAGCCTCTACATGGAAATTTAAAAGCTTGAAAATATGAAGAGGTGGGCACCCCACCTGTACCATTTATGAGCAAACAGATTTACTCAGAACACAGGTAGAACCTCAACACCTTTCGGATCTTCAGTGTGATTTACCCACTGGCTTAAGATCTGAGCTGAAGCGGGGCCTGAGCGAGCAGGGCCTGAGCAACCAGGGCTGGAGCAAGAAGGGGAAAAAAAATCTGTGTGGAAGTAAATGCAAAAGGGCACACGAGATGCAGAACGACCCATCAGGACTTCTTTCCGATTTCRGAAAGCCACAGAGAGTAGAACTGAGGCTCCCAGAACAACCTGGGCCGGGGCCAAGCCAGGCCCGTGCAGATAGTACTGCAGACTGAAGCAAAAGAGCCTGGCACAGGGGTCCTCTCGGGGACAAAACAAGGCTGGGCCCTTGCCTCACCCGCATCCAAAGCCAACGTCTGCTAAGCAACAGTCTGGCTCTGTAATTCATCATAAAAGCCAGGTGGACACTTGTGAGGGTAATGAGAATGTCACAGAAACAAGTACCTGTCCCACCARCACTCACTGTCACCCTGATCAGGGAGCCAARTGTAAGCAGCAATCCTATGACACCCCCAGCATTYATAGAGCATAAGCAGGGAGGTCTCTGTGGGTTCCAGGCCAGCCTGGTCTACACAGTTCAAGCTAGCCAGGACTGCATAGTGAGATCCTGTCCAATAAAAAAGAAAAGAAAACAAACAAAACCAAAACTAAAACCGAAAACACTATCAAGCATTAAGAATTAAAAGACATAGGATAAAATGCTGCCCTTGAAGTTGGGAAGAGATCTTTAGCAAATGTGTGAGCCCCAGAAAAACCTAGGTATAAAGAGAGCCACAGCAGCAGAGCTTGTTTCTGTTTATCCAAAGAGATGCCAAGAAGACTGAAAACTCGTGCCCCACAATGACAGGTACCCACACCGCAGCACCTGTCAAAAGGACATGCCCCAGAGCAGATCAGAGCCCCTAGACTAGCAAGAACGGCGAGTTCTGGATGACTCTATCACACAGCAATAGTGAATGGCCAGAGCATTCGAGTCACGCCACAGGACAGCTGAGGCCTCTGCACCACCCAACCATCRGGGCAGTCACAGACATCTGCATTCCCATGCTCACTTTTACAACAGCCCCATATGGAAGTGACCTAAGTGTGCATTAGCAGGCAAACAGACTAAGTGTGCACACACATCAGATACTCCTGAGCTATAAAAAAGGACTCCGGTTGTATGTTGTTCAATGCAATAAGCCGGGCACAGGAAAGTAAACATACACACCACATGACTCACTTTTCTGTGTCATGTAGTGGTGGCAGAGGCGGGATCTGGGGAACTAGGGAGACAATGGTGGAAGGATGGCATCTCAACACCAAGGAGTAAGTTCTGAGACGCACTGCACAGGGCGGCAACTGCGGGGAGTGGTAAAGCCTGCTGCTGCTGTGGGAAGCTTGCTGTGGGTAGCTCCTTACGCTACACAAGCATTCTGCCCTGAGCTGCCGCCAGTCCTGAATGACAGGCGTTTACTCAATCACTGCAGTGTACACATATCAAACAGTATGCCCCATAAAGTACAATGACTTAAAAGAATGAAACTGTGAACTAAAACCATGGCCGCATACCTACTCACAAGGATGGCCACAGTGAAAGTAGCCGTGTTGCTGGACAGGGGACCGGAGCCACGGACACCAAAGGAGGAGGTTGAGCAAGTCTTGTAGCCATGCCTGTTCAAACCTACCCTGCATACCTGACATTGCAGTGCCTGGCAAATGCCCTGCGCAAAGGTCACAGGAACTCAGCATTACTGATAACATTCGAAACATCTAATGTTCTAGGACAATGGACAGTACAGTGTA
>BDUI01000115.1:265987-278391 GCA_002335545.1 Apodemus speciosus | reverse complement strand
CCACCCACCCATCCACCCATCCATCTGTCTGTCTATCTACCCATCCATCTACCCACCCATACATACATCTGTCCATCCATCCATCCACCCACCCATCCACCCATCCACCCATCCATCTGTCTATCTACCTATCCATCTACCCATCCATCTACCCACCCACCCATCCACCCATCCATCTGTCTGTCTATCTACCCATCCATCCACCCACTCACCCATTCATCCATTCACATATCCATCCATCCACCCACCCATTCACTAGGGATCTATCTACTCTCTCACCTACTCTGTACACCATCTGCACATCTATCCATTCATCTGCTTACTCACCTACTCATTTACCTAGTCACCCACTCATCCATTCATCTACCCAGCCTTCCACTATTGTCCCATCTACTCACCATCTATCCATTTAGCCACCACTCACCCACACATTTATCCACATATTCATACATCCATTGACTTACCTACATACTCAACCCACCATCTATCCACTTACCCATCCATTAACTCATCCATACACCCATGCATCCATCTACCCACCCACCCACCCACCCACCAAACATCTACTAACTACACACGGACCCACCCACCTTCTACCCATTCATCTATCCATCGATTCACCCAACCAGGCATCCATCTCCCCAAAGCCCACCTATCTATCACCCATGTACCCACTCATCCCCGTCTCCCTGGCCGAGGAACTAGAATCTTCAGTCTCTCAAAGGCCTCTGCTGGAATAATAACCTTATTGTTGGGAATTTCCTTACAGAGTTTGTCGTGGCTTTGTGTAGCTTTTTGTTGGGTTTGCCCTGTTGTGCTGAACTTTGCCTTTGGTCCTTTTWTTTTTTATTTTTATTTTTTTGGCATGGCCCTACTTGTTTCTGGGTCTTTTGTCTTTCTTGGCCTGCTTTCTAGCGTCCCTCTTATTCTTGTCAGAGTGACAACATTTGCTACAGCCTTGCTGATATGACAGACAAACATCTACAGTCAGTCTGTCAACCAAGCCCACCCTTCCTCTGCGGGGCGGGGATCCCAAAGAGGATCGCTGTGAAGTGGTAGGCGTGTTGGACAACCTCCAGGGAAGCTTATTGGAAGAGGGTGTCTTACTCAGGCTTTCTGTCCTATTGTAAAACACTATAACCATAAACAACGCGGGGTGGGGGGGGGCGGGGAGAGTTAATTTCATCTTAAAACTCTCAGGTCACACCCCGTACTACTGAAGGAAGTCAGGGAAGGAACTCAAACTGAGTAGGAATGTGGAGCAGGAGCTGCTGTGGAGGCCTTGGAAGAGTCCTGGCGTGCTCCGTTTGTTTTCTTTACTCTCTAGGACCACCTACCCAGACGTAGCACCGCCCACAATGGGCTGGCCCCTCCCACATCAACTATAAGCTAAACTGGTGGGAGCGTTTTCTCAATAGAGTTTCCCTCTTTTCAAAGGACTCTAGCTTGTGTCAAACATCGGGAGTCAAGGCTTTGTGACATTTCCATAAATTATTCAAAATCACTTGGCTTGTTTAGATCATACTTCCTAATTAATGCAGACCTTCAAGACTGTTTACTGTTTGCAAAGTTTTCTGAAATGGGCCAGCGTTTTAAATTCCAGCGGCCTCTGCCTCCCAACCCAGACTATCTCTCTGTCCGCCGGGGTTCCCAAGCCCTCGGCTTCCGCTCGTGGTGGAAGTCTTACCACACAGCACGCACAAAGGAATCAGCTTTTGACTTTTCTGAACTCCAAGTCTCACCAGCCGTGAGCATTTTGTAATTGATTTGCCGCCCAACAATTCACAGGTGACTAACATGCCCCAAAGCTCCTTAGCTGCTCCTGGCCACGTACTGGCTGCCTCTGTGAGCGCTGTCTGCTGCACACGTCACTGCGCGTGGGCGGATGTGAGGCAGGAGCCCCAACACCCCACACAATGGCTGAGCTGGCCCTCGGCCTTTCCTACATTCCTTGGGTTCGATAACAGGGTTTGCCTTAGCTCCTCAGTCCGGGGATCTGTGTATCCTAAAGACGGTCCCTGAAATATTTATTAAGAAGAAGATCTATTTTTAACTGGGGCTGATTTCAGTTCTATTATTCATACAGCCTTGCAGGGCAGACCTCATGCTTCTGTGAGCGAGTGAAACACAGCAGAGGTACATCTACAGCCAGAACCCGGGGCCCGGGGAGGGCAAGGGGTTTGGGGGCAGCGGGTGAGGAACAGCAGCTTGGTGTCACCACGGGATGATGTCACTACAGCTCACTCTGCCCTCATTTTTAAGGCAGACTCCCATCCATCCCCTTCCAGCCCTTTCGAGGCTCCCTCTCCCAGAACGATGGACCTGGATCACCAGAAAAACTCCTTACGTGGCCCCAGCCTGTGTAGAACAGGGGGAGCCATCTTTATTAAAGGCACCTGCTTCCCGGAGCGGGGGAGGGGCTTCTGCCGACCGACAAGGTCTTGAAAAACAAGCTGGGATCTGTCAGAAGTGTAAGAAGCACACACCTCCTTACCCGTTTAAACAGGAAAGGCAGCTGGGGAAGGTGCAGGGGGGTGACCTGCTGAGGGACAAGGCTTGGAACCCTATCCCTCTTCACGCCTGAAATATCTGCATACAAATCTAATGAGCATCTGCTCGTCTGGAACCAGGAGTCCCCCCCACAGACTGAGGAAGGAGCATCCTGGGGATGAGGAAGGATCCTGCGTCCTCAAACATATCCAGGACCTAGGGCAGGGCTGTAGATCTGGCTAAAAATGGGGACCCCCCACTCCAAACAGCTTGTGCCTCCCAGACATTGCTGAGCTCAAGAGGGTATTCTGCCTGTACTCTTTGTTCTTTGTCTTTCTGTCCTGTTGGCCCAAGGGCAGGGGATTGTAGGGAAAAATCAAGGGGGGCCCCCCATACCCATGTGTGGGGATGGCGGGCACCCGTGTATCTGCAGAGGGAAGCTGCCTGGCTAACAGGGAAGAGATCTTTGCTCAGAAGGGTGGGGGCGTTCTTGCAGGCCCCGTGTGTACCTGTAGAGGAAGCCTGGCTGGGAAGAGACTTGGTCCTTTCCAGCAACTGGAGACGCTGAGGCTTGTTTCACTGCTCCTACATGTCGGATTTTGGTAAGAAGAGACAGCTCATGGTTTCAAAGCTTTATTATAGAGAAATACAAAAAGAAAAAGAGATAGAGAGGTAAAGAGGGAAAGAAAAGATAGAGGGATGAGAGCTGGCCATGACCATGTGGAAAGAGGGGAGAAGATTGGGGAGAGAGGGAAAACAGGAGGACAAGAGTGTAAGGACAAGAGAGAAAAGCAAGAGAGCTAGGAGGGGCCTGGCAGCCCCTTTTATAGTGGGTTGGATTACCTGGGTGTTGCCAGGTAACTGTGGGGCGGGGAAAACCTGGCTGTTGCCAGGTGACTGTGGGGGTGGAGTCCAGCTAGAACACCTGGCCCCGCGAGACTGACACAGGATTATGGAGTTGAGTCAGGACCGTGGAGTTGGTGTCAGGAGCCTGAGTATCTGGGTGCATGGCTCACTGGTTCTGTCCCTTGTAGAATATTCTACTGGGTCTCCAGAGTAAGCCTCGCTCAACCAGGCCACAGACTGCCTTTCACAGTCCCACAGGGGATGGGCAGACACATAGTCTCATCTGATGCCAGGCTGGTGCCCGAGGCACCCTCTGTAAGTTCATCCCCCTGGACCCTGTGCATCTTGCATTGCCAGTCTGCAAATGAAGAGTGTGTCCCCAGAGACGCCCCCCCTTCCTGTTCCCTCACACTAGGGACACAGCGTCCAGGCAATGCGTGCACGGGCTCTGGGTCCCCAGGAATGGCTGAGATGTCCAGGGTGCCATACCGGGTCCCATTGTCTTGGGATGCCCTTTTCTATTCCCGGAAGTGGGCAGAGCGGGAAGGGCCCATGCCGTGCAGGTATCCAACTCCTGGCATGACTGCTCCGTGCCTGCTTGACCTTGCCGAGTGAAACCTGGGTGGTTGACAAGGCTCGGAGGCCTGGAGGTCTCAGACCATCCGGTGCACACTCAGGCGAGGAAGATGGATACTGGAACATGTAGGTCAGCCCGAAGGCGTGTATAAAACCCAATTATGCACCACTGTGAAGGGAGCTGAGAGTCTTCTGGCCTCAGGGAAGGTGGCCGGGTCAGCGTGGCTGGCTGGCTCCGTTCACCATGACCTGCCTTCTGGCACTTGCGACCCAGAGCCTCAGAGAGACTCCAATTGGACGCAGGCAGCAGGAGAAGGTACAGAACCTTCTTGCGTAGCTCTGACAGGGATGAGGCAGGGGACACATTCTCCCTGCATGGAGATCTCCTGTGCTGCCCATCCCTGCTTCTCCCTGCAGAACACACAGCTAGAGCAAACCCACAGGCAGGGGGTATTGTCCCCTCAGTCCTAAATATGACACTCCCCTAGAGATCCCTCCTGCATGGCTCCAGCTCCCTTCACAGCTCCTCATGCCTTCCTACAGTGTCCTAACAGAACTGGCCTCTTCCTCCTCTGCAATTCCATGTGGATGCTTCCAGATCACTGTCCTGCCTACCCTTCCTGAAGCTCCCGGGTTCCCTGTAGCCTCCTGGGCAAGGCCCAAAGCACATCACTTTATTGAGAGCTACAAGGTCACAGCCGAGGGTCTCCAGTGAATGCCTGCACAGTTTCAACTGCTCGTCATGAGAAGCCTCCCAGCTATCCCTGCCAGGGCAGAGCAGAAGATATTCCTCCTGGGTGGATGTTATATTTCTCCACACCCCGCTGAGGTGTGTGATCAGGCCGTGTTTTATTGCCAACTTTGCCTGACTCCCAGCTCTAGCGGGGCCACCTGAGCTTGGGTAGGAGCAATCCTCTGCACATGGGGCCCCTGCTGCTGACAAGGGACAATCCTGACATGACCCAGATGAGGCCTTGGGTGTTGGTGGCTCTGAGAGCAGATCCCAGGAGCCAAAGCCATTGGCATCTCCACCTTATTCACAGGGACTGAGTGGTGAAGTCTGCAGCAGTTCATCCTAAAGGATACTGCCTCTTCTTGGYCCTGGGATTTATCTTGGCTGTCCTATCTGCATGCCCATGGCTGGCAGAGGTTGAAGGAAAGAGGGCGTGAGCTACAGCACTTGGCAGTCACCTCACTTCTTAACTTCTTCCCTAGGTCTGTGTTATATCCCAGGGGTCAGCCGCCCCACTGTGCACCTGGCCTCAGATGCAGAGCACAGAGGCACCCGACCGACCTCGAGACGGAGATTCCCTTCCCTYCCCATCTTGGCTGAGGGCTGCCTTGCAGTGTGCCAAGGTGCTGGGGCGAAAATGCTGTGCAAAGGCTCCGGACAGCCAAGTTATTGCCTTTATTTATGTCCCTCTGTGGAGTGGCTTGAGGCTTCCCAGTAGCAAAAAATGCTCCGGAAACAATCGAAAGCAGTCAGGGTCTTGACCACAGGAATCCTGGAAGCTGGAGACTCAAGAGTCTACACTTAGCTCCGTGGAGACACCTCTGAGAGGGCAGGAAGGCAGCTGGGGGGCGGTGTTAGGGGCTATGAGAACTGAACAGGTGGCAGAAGCCTCAGACTGCTGCGTGTTGTGGCCACGGTCCCATGTGGGCACTGTGGCGGGGCCGATCGAGGCAGGCTGAGAATTCATCTAGTGGAACAGTGGACTGGGCTTCTGCCTGTCCTGTGCTCACTGACATTCAGATGTGATAAGGCACATGGACTCACAGAGGAGACTCTGTCAGGACTCACGCCGAGGCCTGGGAGAGGGCACAACATCCTCTTCATCTGCTTTATTTTAAAGACAAGAATTCACTGCGTAGCTCTGGCTGCCTGGAACTTGCTATGTAAACCAGGCTGGCCTCAAACTCACACACAGAGACACAGCCACCGCCTCTCCCAAGTGCTGCGATTAAGGGTGTACTACTAGACAGAGCCTCTGAAACATCAGGTACCCGTGGAGTCCGTGTACCTTCCACACACCATACAAACAACCCTGTGGCTTTTCCTTTGCCTGTTTTCCCAGCTCTGATATGCAAGACAGTAATAGCTTGAATGGCTTCCTCTACCAGGCCATTGAAGCTGGCAGAACAAAAGCCACCTGGGGCTGGCGCACACAGACAGGGCCTTGTTGCAAAGGCTTCTGTGACCTGGAAGAGCAAACAGAAGCTGGGAACCGGCAGGGGCTGAGTGTCCAGGACCCTTATCTGTTAGAATCCTGGCTGCCACAGCCTGACACAAAAACCCCCGCACCAGCTGCCCATAACGGCAAGATTGTCTTCTAGTTCTCGCCTAGGTCATGTAGTTAGTGGGTGACTCCTCGGTGACCCAATGGCCATGTCACAAGGAAAAGAGAAAGCTACCTAGAAGATGTGAGATGCCCTGGGCAGAGTCACTTGTATCTCAGTGACATCCAAAGCCACGGAAGGACTAGAGACTGAATTAACCACCAAGATGATTTGACCAGTCACATCATGAAGCACCGCCCCCCAAAGCTCTAAATAATGGGGGTTTGGGGCTTCTGGGTTGGTAGCTGCTTCGGGATCAAGGAGAGCCCAGGAGCTGGGTGCCTCTCACCGGAGCAATGACCTTTGCAACCAACCACAATGATTACTAACCCAGCATTTTCTGGAGCCCTAGAGCCGTTCATTAAGACTTGTCAGAGCTGAGTGAGGTTTCTGGGACCCTGCGATTGACAGTCTGATCAGACACGCACATGAGAACTGTGGACTTGAACTCGTGTCTGATGTGAGAGTTTGTCTTATTGAGTGAGGCACAGGAGCCTGGAGCTTTGGGGCCTATGGTGACCCCAGGGAGTTGGTTTCAGAACTGAGGTAGACTACTGGATGCTCAGCTGGTCTCTTAAGAGTTGGAGACCTGACCACGTAGGGGAGACCCACCTGTTTACCTTTAGAGTGTCAAAACACTTTCTAAACAGCAGTGGCACTCGGCGTCCCCATGAGGGCTCGGCCCTTTCGGATAGCGTTCAGAAATGCTAGCTGTGAATACTCTCAGAAGAACTGGGTGAGAGAGTACAGCTCCAGGAGCCAGCAGACTCAAGTTGGAGGAGGCCCAGATCCCGGATAAACTCCCAAACCCCGGTGCGGTCTTGGCGTCTGCATCTGTGCAAAGCCATCAGACTGTGTGGACCAGCATGTCTGCTTTATAATGTATACCCTGAAGACGCAGACAAGGGCCATTAGCCACTGCAGTCACAGCCACGGCTGGCCCGCCCACGAGAGGATTTGCACTAGGTTGAAAGGCACCGACAAGGGCTTGTGCTGTGAGGCACAGTCCCTGAAGTCTCTGAAGCAGTGAGCATTATAGACCTGGGATGCAGAGTGGCGGCTCCTGGAGGCTGGGGGGGGGTGGGAATGAGAAGCTGGTGCTTAGTGGGACAAGGCTTCGGTCTGGGAAGACGGAAATGTTCCGGAGGTGAACGGAGGTGGTGGCTGCACAGCAATGGAACTGGACTTGCTCTCCCAGGTCGTGAGCTTAAAAATGGCTGAGGCAGCCAGGAGTGGTGGCGCACGCCTGTAATCCCAGCACTTGGGAGGCAGAGGCAGGCGGATTTCTGAGTTCGAGGCCAGCCTGGTCTACAGAGTGAGTTCCAGGRCAGCCAGGGCTACACAGAGRAACCCTGTCTCGGAAAAAACAAATAAAAAAARAGAGAAAGAAAAGAAAAGAAAGAAAGGCTGAGGCAGATAATACAGTTTAACTTATAAGTGAGACTATTAGCCACAGTAAGACCGTGCCTCAAACCAAACCAAACAAAGCCAGAGACTTTAGACGCTAGTGTGTAATGAGCCCACAGCGCAGCTGCTCTGAGCRTCCTCTTCTTTCCTGGCCTGCAGAGCCTGGGACAACCGCTGCTCCTTTGCCTGCCCGAGAACCCTGTGCTGCGAGTGACCGCCTTGGCGGAATGAAGACGGAAGACCTAGCCCTGCTCCCTTTGGTGCCCAGACTGTTGAAACAATGATCTCCAAGAAGTTGGGGTTTCCCCAGGAAGTTTTGGCTGGGAAAGGGAGAGATCCTGTCACTTGGAGAGTGAGTCTATACAGTTCTGACAACTTTGTCAGGCAACTTTGCAAGAGCTGAGACAAGGATGGATCAGTGATGGGAGCCCAGGCAGTGACCAAACCCCTCAAAGGCGGGAACAACCAAGACAGCTGTGTTGACTGAGTGCCTCGGTCCACCAAGAGCATTCGAAGAGTTTCGTGGGTTTGTCTGAGGATACAGGGCAGGCGAGCAGGGCGGGCCTCAGCCTGGGAGATACACACAGCTCAAAGGCGGAGCACAAGGAGAAGCAGACTCTCGGACCTGCTGCACCCAAGGCCCCAGAGCCATGGTTCCTCCTCAGGAGAGCACAGCCATGCCTAAGTGTGCGATCTCAGCAGGATTCATCCACGAGGACCAACTCCTTTATTATGGAGATGTAGCTCTTACATCTAGAAGGATCCACTGGCCTGGCACATGCTCACTCCCTAATAGCCCAGCTTCAACTGCGAGTCCAAGGGCTCCAACCCACCCCTCCTCCCGCCTCCCCCACACTGTTTTCCCAGCTCACACAGTGTTGCAAGAACAACACAGACAAAGCCAGTGTGCCTTGTTGTGTTGACTAGGAAGGAGTAGAGGACTTGTAGACAGTAAGAAGCCCAGACACCCCTCTGTGTTTCCCCCTGTGCCTTACCCAATCCCAGCACCCTGATGTCTGTCACCTGGTGTCTGCGCAGGCTGAGACTGTGGGCAGGGAGCATGGACCAAGGCCAGGGTTGCCGGTGACCCTGCCTTGGGGCCTGGCTGTGTGTTATGTGACAAGAGACCCCCAAGTACAAGTGCCAGTAAGAGCCTTTGTGTGGGACAGTGAGGAAGGAGGGGAGGGGGAAGGGAGGGGGAGGGGAGGACGCCCACACAGTGGCCTCCAGGTGGGCGCAGCTGAGGGCCGGTGGGCTGCTAACTGCTTCAGCGGCAGATCAATTCTGCAAAGCAATTTGTCCTCTCTCCGGCTGGCCCCAGGAGGCTTAACTTAATCACTCTGGAACAATATCAGAAGGTGGCTGGGATGTACAAATCCCAGCTTCCCCGAAAGGAAACAATTGACTGGACAGGAGAGTCCCCAGGGCAGAGCCCAGACAGCTTCATTAAGTCCCCAAGTGTCCCCCTGTGCTTGCCCCTCCCACCTTTACCTCCATTCCCCACCCCCAGAACCCCCCCGAGCGCTCACATGGTTCCTCCTCCCTCACTGGAAGAAGAACGGGGAGGGGGGTTGGGGGGCAGAGGGGCAGGCTCTGGGCTGCCATCAAGGAAGGGCGTGAGTCTGCATAGAGACAGGCCCACCTTACAGCCTCTGAACAGGCAGTAAGAGTCAGGAAACTGCTTGCCCTGGTTCTCCAGACACCAGCATCTTCCAGCGGGCGGGTGTCTCCTGGTCTGTTTCCATCATCCATGCCTGCCTATGGCTACACCTGGGTGATGCTGATCACGGGCTGAGCTGCCACAGTCCTTGGTGGGGTACCCTGAACGCAGAGGCAAAGAACCTTTTAGAGGCAGGCACACAGCCAGGGGACAGGGGGCAGGGGCGGGATGGGGGTGGGGCGGGGGGGAAGAACTGTGAAGAAACATTTTCTATGAATGGTCTGATCACCCTGCCTGCAGCAGGCATCAGCAGACAGCAGGCAGCAGACTTGCCAATGAGATGGGGGTGGCCCCTCCTGCCAGCCAGGAAGGCCCCCTCCCCTGGGGCATGGGATTCCTCTCTCCTAGACCTACTCGCCCCATCCGAAAAGCCGTCCCTCCCTTCCTCTCCCCCCTCCCATCCTTTTAAGGCAAACGCTGTAGATTTAAACCACAAATTAAATTTTTAATGAAACCACACAAGAGTAGTGCCCGGTGTGGTGCAATATTGATGAGATTGCAGGGTCCGGCCTGCGGGAGCTCACCCYGGCAAGCTTTTTAGGATGTTATGCAATATGGAGCCAAATTAATTATTGGCATCAAAGGCTCTGCGCCTCTGTAGAGCTGCTGGGCCAGTGGGTGTAAAACAGGCACTTTCCATTGTTGTCAGTTCCAATGGCAGTCACAGGGAGAAGGCAATGACTTCACAGAAGCAAGCGTGAGAGAGCAGAGCCCTGTGAGGCCCGGGGTGTGGGGGAAAGAGAGGGCTGGGAGGGAGAGGAGTCAGGAGAGAAACAGAGATAATGTGTATGCGGAGAGGCAAAATGATAAAGGGATGTGTGTACTTAGGGGGAGGGCAAGAATGAGAGAGAGGGAAAGAGAGAGAGAGAGAGAGAGAGAGAGAGAGAGAGAGAGAGAGAGCACTAGCACAGATGAGTATTTAAGACTCCTCGCAGATACTGCAGTAAAATGCAGCATTTCCCACCAGCCCTGTGCTTGGCTCCTGTCACCACCTCTCCTACCTGCACTCCCCAGGTGCAGGGTTCTCCTCAGAAGGGCCATGGGTGGGACCTAATGTCCCCAGCTGGCCAGCAGTCCTGTGTCTCTTCCTCACCGGAAGAGCAGGATCCATACCTGGGTATAAGGGTGCCCGGTACCCAGAGTCTCGCTCATGAGAGGGTGAGTTTCTGGTGGCCGGGTCTCTGACGTGCTTGCTGTTCTCCCAGCCCTGGCCAGACACCAGCCCTTCTTCTCCCCTCAGATGTCCCCAGGCCACCCAGGACAACAAGACCTGGAAGGAGAAGCCTGGAAGGTAGGGATCCTGCAAGAGCCTCCCAGGAGATGAGGCAGGCTTGGGTCAGGAGGCGCATCCAGAACAGAGGGAGGGCAGGCCCCTCCRTGGCCCCTGGCCCCTGAGCCAGCACCCTGCACTTTTCCAGCTAAGTCATTGTGCCTTTGGCTGGTTCCTCTGCCTGGGAGATGGAGAAAGCACCTCTCAGAGCTAAGAAGTTGTGGTGACTTACCCAAGGCTTTGAGACTAGAGCAATCACAGGGGACTCTGGCCTCCAGGTACAACCTGTATACTCAGCCTTGAGCCTTCCTGCCCAGGCCAGCCTCCGTGGGCACCCAAAGCTACTGTTAATTTGCAGGCCCAGACAAGGCCACCCTTGGCCTCCACCCTAGGATGCTCGAGGATCTGGGAAAGGGCTAAGGTTACCTTATAATGGGTGTCAGATGCCTATGGGGAGGATAAGGAGACAGGGCGGGCATGGGAGAGCACATGTAGTCCCAGTTCTCGGGAAGCAGAAGCCCATAGATTTCTGTGAGTTTGAGCCCAGCCTAGTCTGCATACCCAGTTCTGTTCCAGGCCAGTCAGGGATACATAGTGAGACCTTGTCTCATAAATGGTTGGATGAATGAATGAACGAACGAACGAATGAATAAAACAGCTTTTTAAAAGGATAAGTAGGTAGGTTCAAGGGCCTAGGCTTGCCCAAAGGCTTATGAAGGGGAGATGGGGCAGAGGCATGGACTAAATGTTGCTTGTCCTTGTAATTCAGAGTGAGATCCTGGTTCTCTAGATGGCATAATCGTGGATATTCTCCCTACCCCCCCACCCCCCATGATTCCCGACCATCACCCCACCCAGTTGGGCTCCCTGCCTAGTATCAACACAAGCCATTTCAGGTCTCCCTGAGGCTCCACAGGGTCCTAGCATGGTCTGAACCTTTCCAGCAGTGGTAGCTCTGGGGACCACTGAGTCTGAATTCTCAGCACCTGCTCACCCACCCTGGCTAGTCCAAGCGCCTGCCAGCCTCGAGAGCCTTTTCAGGTGCCGGAACAGTTCTTCCTCCCACTTTAGAACTGCACTTAAGTGTTGCTTCTACAGGGACCTAGCCTGGATCAGCAGCTGCTTCCTGTTTATCAGATGCCCTGTCTTTGGCTGGGTTTGCCAGGGCAGGCCTGAGGCTGGTGGGAGCTCGGTTGAGGAGGAGTGTGGGCGGTGGATGAGATGAGGGAGGGTAGGGATGGAGGGAGCTGTCAGGGTAAGCAGGCCCATGGACATCCTGGGGACAGTTAGAGCTCAATGATCACTCAGTCCCCAGGGGTTTGCTGAGGCAGGAGGGACATGGTTCTCTACGCCACTGGTCACAGACGTGGACACCCTGTCCCCCGACCACACTTCCAGGAGGGTGTAAGTCTAGGTAGAGTATGTACTTGCAGCTAAGGTCGGAGAATCAGAAGCTGGGATCTCCAGCTTCCTTTTGGGGATGAGGCCACAGCCTGGGAGAATGACGGGGCCTCAGGAAGAGCCTCCTCAGCCCCTGAAGCTCCTTACACTCCCAAGTCCCCTCTTATTCGGTCCACCTCCTCCTTGAGGTAACAGGGCGACAGTGGCAGGCCCTCCCTGAGCCACTTGATGTGACCAGTACCATTCTTCTTCTTCTTCTTCTTCTTCTTCTTCTTCTTCTTCTTCTTCTTCTTCTTCTTCTTCTTCTTCTTCTTCTTCTTCTTCTTCTTTTTTGGTGTTTTGGATTTTGGGTTTTTT
>BDUI01000115.1:248507-262093 GCA_002335545.1 Apodemus speciosus | reverse complement strand
GTGTGTGTGTGTGTGTGTGTGTGTGTGTGTGTGTGTGTGCGCGCGCGCGCATATGTATGTGTACACATGCATTTGGGTGCATTGTGCCTGTGTGTATACATGCATGTGCATGTGCATATGTACACATGCATACATGTGTGCATTGTGTGGATATGCGTGTTTGTGCATATGTGTGTGTTCATATACACACATGGCCACAGCTGCCCATAGGAGCGGGGGCTGGGAGGGATGAGATGGTGGATTTCCTAGAACTGGAGTTACAGGCAGTTGTGAGCCTCTCCTCACTTGTGCTGGGAACTAAACTGGAGCCCCCTGGAAGAGCAAAACACACCTAACCAACTTCTTGTCCGTAAGATAAGGAGTCGGTCACAGACCCGTCCATGAAGAGGACAGAGGGAGAGACCTTTCCCAGCACAGCCAGGGAGCAGGTCCCCTGCATGCCACATACCAGTGGGTGAGGCCCTGTCAGGAGAGTGACTCTGAGGCACAGGTGGGCTGAGGCTGTGACTCAGAGGCCTATGAGGCTGGCTGCTGTCAGAGCCACCCCGCCCCCTCAGTCCCAAGGGGAAGGAAAAGTTTCGCAGGTCCTGACTGAGTCTTCAAGGCTCAGCTGCCTATGTTCCCAGTGGACTCAATCCTGGTGGCAGTAAGAAGCCCATGGGCTGCTGTCGGTGGGCGCTGTCTCTCTAACCTCATGTGAGGAGTGCAGCCACTCAGAGTGTTAATGGTGTCAGCACCGGCTAGGAGGAGAAACTGAAAACAGGCAGTGCCCCAGCCACCCACCCGAGTGCTGAAGAGAATCAGCCCCAAAGCACTGGAATGGGGGACAAGGAAAAACCCAGCCACTCTCTCCCATGCAGGGCATTCCCCTTCCGAAACAGGATGCCAAAACATCTACTATGGCAGGCACGGCGTGTCCCACAAAAGGGTTTGTTTGCACATGGGCAAGTTGCCCTGTGTCCCAATGGCTAGTGAGACTCTCTACTTCTTTCCTTGGGAAAATCCACTCCCAGGTTCCCCCCAAGCAGGACTAGATGGCTTTCCTAAAGCACAAAGTGGACCTTCATGGCAGAGGGGCTCAGAGGCGGGGTGGGGGGGGCTGGTGCCCCTGTCTGGCACTGTTTCAGACGCACCTGTCACCTCACATGCTGGCCTCCAGGAAGCTCTGTGCAGATGAGGGTGGCCCTGATGAGCCCTGATGAGCCCTGCTCACAACCACAGCCATGCTGCAGGGTGGGGCTTGGGCACACCTGTCCGAGCTCCCATTCTCCGATGGGTATTGCTGTCCTCAGGGTGCTGTGTGACTTCCCTGGGTAGTCCTCCTGAGAACACCCACCCTGTCCACTCTGGCACCAAATATCGGCTTGCAAACAGAATTTACCTCATGCTCACTGGTCTACACCATGTGAGAACTGCTCCCTCCCTCAGTGTTCTGCTGAACCCAGGCCAGATGACTGTTCAGTCTTCAGCAAGCCTGCAGGCTGGTTAACACAGCCATCGTCCAGGCTTAAATTACGTAAAATTATAATTAAATAATTACAATAAAAACTAAGTATTCTAAATGCATTGCTTCCTCATTATTTTGCACATCTCTGTTCTGCAGTTATGGACAGGTTTTGCATGGGCACGGTGGGAATACTCTACAGCTCTGTGCTAGACCCCAAGGCTTCCTGGGCTCAGGTGCTGGGCTGTGTCCACAGACTGAATATTTACCCCACTCCTCAGCTCAACTCCGGGCTCTGGGATGTGGTGCCCAGGTCAGGCACAGAGATATGCCTATGTTTAAGCAGCCAGTGGAGCCCACCTACTGACGTCCTGGGTTTACCGTCCGATGGTTCTGGATAAAGTGGATCTCTAGTCCTTTCCCCAGACCCTCTGGGCTACCAGACAGTCAAAACAATGAGAGGCAGAGCCAACTTTATAATGACCATGGTAGACTCTCCATACCTAGGATCCTGAGAACCTTCTGGAGTGGATTTAAAGAGGGTGGAGGCCTCTTCCTGTGTTGTTGCTTACACGGGGCTGGGCAGCTCCCATAGGGGTCTGCATAGCGCCTCCAGGTGGACTGAGCACTTAGCAATGGTGGCCAAATGGAAAGTACCCTTGACTGTCTTCCGTGCTCAGAGCTCCACAGATGCCCAGTCTTGCTGCCTCTGGGCACGTGCCCAGGACCCTTTCTTTCCTTTGAGCCCCACTCCCTCCCATCATCCTCTATCAAAGGATGAGGCACCCTCAGCGCCCACGTGTGACAGTACCAAGCCACCTAGGTCTACTGGGTGATAAAAATCGGAGTCTTTGGCCGCTCCTGGGGCTCAAGATATAAAATCAAGCTAAGCGCGCAGCTCCCCCTACACACCTGCCGGGGAAGGGCCAGGCTGGTCTCCTGCGCCCACGCACTCTGAGCAGGGATAGCCTCGCCGCAGGGCCAAGCCTGGAGCTGCTTCGCGTTAGACGCGTGGGGGGTGGGGGGAGGCGCCGCCGGGGCCGAAGCGCTAGGCCTGCGCGGGGTCCCGGCGTCCGTCCGCACTGAATTAGGAGTTGGGGGCAGACGTGGCCCAGTAGCGCAGCGCTCTGGGAGTGGGTAATTCCTAGTTCTGCCAGTGCACATTCCGCGCAGAGCGGCAGGAAGCTAGTCCTGGGGCTCCAGGGGGACCTAGGGGGTGCCCAGATGCGAGCCTCTGCTCGTGGACCCGCCGGAGCCGGAGCCCCGCACTCCCTCCCTGCACCAAAGCCCAGGACAGCCGCGTCCTGGCCGCGGGGTCCCTCTGGCGCCAGGAAGCGGCGGCCCAGCGACGCGCCTGGCGTGCAGGGGCCACGGCAGCCCGCAGCACGGACTCGGGATGGTTAAATGCCGAGGCGAGAAACGCAGGCAGTGGAGCACCCCTGGGGCTTGGGGCTGGGAGGAGTCGGAGAAGACCTGGATAGTGGCTTCCCTGTCAATCTGGCTTCTATTCTCACCACCGGTGATGCCCACCGGGGAGTGGCATCCTCTGTCCGAGGGCTGCGGGTGGGTCCCGGACTGGCGCCTCACAGTCGGGACCCAGTCTGGTTCATCGCAGCGCTACGTAAAAGGTGTTGTGGGGCAACTGGACGCTTGACTGGAAGGGGTGGGGGACGGTCTACGGGGCTAACCCAGCCAGCCTGTAGCTGGGCTCTTCCAGTCGTTTAAAGCCCGAAGAGGGTTCTCCCCGCCTTCGCTTTCTTTTCAACATAATTGGATCTTGGGCGAGTTCCTAGGCCCAATTCTGACTCCGACGTGGGGCTGCAGCCCAGACCCTTGTCCAGAGTCCCCAGAGGCGTTGTAACCTGGACTGGAATCCCAGCCAGGCAGTGCCGCTATCCAGAAAAAAAGGAGGCGTGGGTGTGCGGGTGGCTGGGTAAGGTGTCTGTAGGGAAAGGGTTAAGAGGTGCGAATCCCTGTAGATGCGAAGTCGCTGCCCACCTCTGGGACCCCTCCCCCAAAGTCCAGGGGCGCGAGGAATGGGCTAGGTGAGGTTCAAGTGGACTGGTAAGCCCAACTCTCACATACACCTACAAAGGGACACACAGACACGCCCAGAGCGTTAAGAGAAGAAGCTCCCCCAAGGGCCCCTTTTGAGTGGCCAGCCAGCTTCTGGGGCGCCACCTGCCTGGAACTAGGCTGACTTGGATGGCAGGAAGGGTTCGATCCGAGAAGGCCTTAGCCCTGACGAGTGCATTGTGCGGGCTCTCGTTTCCGGGGGCGGGGGACATTATTAGGTCCACAATCCTCAGGAGTTGGGAGAAGGGGAATACTGGAGGGCGGGGAACCAGGCTGTGGGGATCCCCAGACTCAGATGCTCCGTGGCGTTCAGCCCCAAACGGACGTCTATGAATCATTGTTCGGCCTGGCGACCCCCTTTCTGGACCTCAGCGAGCTGCACGCAGGGCACACCGACGTTGACTATTTAGGAAGAAAAGGGCTGCGAGCGCACGGAGCCCGGACCACGCGGGCGCTTAGTGCGACCAAGCGAACCGAGCTTGTCTTGTGGCCTTTCTTCTTTTCCGAGCCCCGTTGGAGATTAGGGGCATGGGGCAGGTGCCCCCCCCCCCATCTAATCCAGGCCCACGGCTGATCTCCCCTTTGGCTCTGTATTCTGGGAGCCTTCGGGGAAGCGGCGCGGGCCCGGGCGGGGGCGTGCGTGCGGAGGCGGTGGGAGGGGGCGGTGGCGGATCCGGGAGGGACGAGATGGGGAGGGCCGAGGCAGCTCCAGCCGCGCTCCCGTGCGACCCCCGCGGCGCCGCGGGGCCCGTCCGCACACAATTAAAGCGGGATTCCTCCCCCGCTGACGTCGGCGGCGCCGAGGCCCCTCCCGCGGCTGCATAAAAGGCGCGGGCTCCGCAGCGCAGGCGGCAGTGGGGGCCGAGGAGCGCAGCCGAGAAGACTGTGCAGCGGAGAAGCGCGGTGCCCAGAGCGCGGGCCGCCTGCGGAGCCACTGCCCCAGCCAGCCCGATCCCCACCGGAGCCAAGCGGGCCCGGTGCTCCAAGTGTCCGCAGCCATGCTGGCCGGCCGCGCCGTACGCACCTGTGCACTGCTCGCCCTCTGCCTCCTGGGCAGTCGGGCCCAGGATTTCGGGCCGACCCGCTTCATCTGCACTTCGGTGCCGGTGGACGCCGACATGTGTGCGGCGTCCGTGGCCGCGGGCGGCGCGGAGGAGCTTCGGAGCAACGTGCTGCAGCTTCGCGAGACCGTGCTGCAGCAGAAGGAGACCATCCTCAGCCAGAAGGAGACCATCAGGGAGCTGACCACCAAGCTCGGCCGCTGCGAGAGCCAGAGCACTCTGGACGCGGGTCCCGGCGAGGCCAGGTCGGGCGGCGGCCGCAAGCAACCTGGCTCGGGCAAGAATACGATGGGCGACCTGTCCCGGACGCCGGCCGCGGAGACGCTCAGCCAACTCGGGCAAACTTTGCAATCTCTCAAAACCCGACTGGAGAACCTCGAGGTCCGCGTGAGCTGCGTTTTCCCCTCCGCGTTGTGCGCCCTCCTGCCCTCGCCCACCCCATCCCGACCCGGTCCGGCACCCCCGCCCCCCTTTCCTTGCCTCTTCGGCGCGTTGATGCCAGATCGGCGCCTCTCGAACCCTGCGGGGCACCGAGGGCTGCCACTCGCTGGAGCTCCCCTCCAGGCCGCCCCCGCAATCGCCCCAGGGACCGCGTCGCGGGCCTTCGCGCACGGTCCGGGCTGCACGCCTAACGGTGTGGTTTTCCCCTGCCCTTGTGCCCCCGCAGCAGTACAGCCGCCTCAATTCTTCCAGCCAAACCAACAGCCTCAAGGATCTGCTGCAGAGCAAGATCGATGACCTGGAGCGGCAGGTGCTGTCTCGGGTGAACACTCTGGAGGAGGGGAAAGGGGGCCCCAAGAACGACACAGAGGAAAGGGCCAAGATCGAGAGCGCCTTGACCTCCCTACACCAGCGGATCAGTGAGCTGGAGAAAGGTAAGGGCTCAGGGGGCCATGCTGCATGCTCTCAGCGGTCTCCAGAGACACTGCCTGCCTGGGTCCTGCTCCCTGCCCTGGCCTCTTGTCCCGACCCACTCTGTAATCCCTCCCTAGTCAGGGCTTCCTGCCCAGTTCCTAGGCTGAAGATACCTCTCCGGGGACGCAGCAGAGCTTAAGAAGGGATTGTACAGTACAGTCAGGACACTCGCAGGATTTTTTTCAAGTCTGATTTGTTTAATCTCCAGCAAGTTTGCACAGTAGTTGTTTCTGGCCCAAGCCTTTCTTAGTAATGAAAGCCTTGTTTCAGCTGGAATCTGTCACCAACAAAGACCAGGACACTAGCCTTCTGGGGCCATTGGGTATCATTCCTGGCAGTTGCCCAGTAGCCCTGGTGTTCTTTCAGGATTACGGGGTCCCTCTACCTTGAGTCCCCCTCAGTAGGTTTTCCTTTTTCCAGTGACCCATCTTGCATACCTCCGCATTTGCCCTGGTCATGAACTCAGGCTGGTCCTTAGCACCTGCCTGGGTGTGCTGATGAGCTATGCCCTGAAGTCACAGAAATCAAACAAGGTTGTAAGAGGAGGAGGGGGTAGCCCGGCTCAGAGCAGGGCCACGTGACCCTGCTCGGACTGCAAAATGTACAGGATGGATTTAAAACAGTGCCATCTTAAGGCGTGTTATGTAACTGAAAAACATCAAGGGAAAGAGGAACCTTAGAAGGGAGGGGTGGGAGATTCAGGAACAGAAAACACTCCAGAGAGATGCAGGTTCTGACACCCCCCACCCCAACGACCGACCCGACGGAACCTGAATTAGCAGGGGTCTGCGCTAAGGATCAGCTCTGCTCAGCTGCTCAGTTGATTTGAGGGTGGTGGTGTTTCTGTCCTGTCCTGTTGCTTTCTAGAAGTGACTCTGAATGCAGGGACTGGGTTCTTCCTGGGACAGGGGTACAGCCATGAGCTGGCGAAGCAGGTGCATTCCTTGGCTCTAAAAGAGTAATGGTGCACTGCTCAGTGGGACCTGTTTTCCTGAGAATCAGTCACGTCGGGGGCCCAGGACCAGCCACAGGAAGTGTAGAGCAGAGGTGAGGGTTAGACTTTCCCAGAGGATGCTGGTTAGCAGTCATGAGGTGACCAGGCTTGGAGCCTAAATTTCCAGGAAGCTCATCAGAGGCTATGTGGCAACCTCAAAGCATCACCTTGGGGGCCCTGGTTCTAGGAAGGCTGATCTCCCCTGCTGCCCTGCCTCTCAGTAGGTTCCAGGCAGCCTCCCTAGGGGAGCTGGTGGAGGCTTGCAGCTCCCTCTGAAGGGTCCTTGCAGCTGCACACAGGACTGAGTGACTGACTGCAGCATCTCCTGACTTCACTGGAGGGGACAGGCTGTAGGGATGCTTGTCTCTGGTGGAGATGGAGAGAAAAGCCCAGTACAAGTCGAGAGGTTCTGAGCACCGTCACCATCTAAATCAGGTCGGCCCCCACGGGGGCCGCTCAGAGGGGAGCTAGCCTGGTTCCTTCTTCTGCAGCCACACCCTCTCAGTCGCTTGGCCGGTGTGCACTGAAGCAGGCCCCATTCTCTCCCCATACCTACATTGCAGCCCAGCAGCAGACTTTTTCCCTACCTTGGCCTCCCCAGGGATGGCACCATGTGGCCACAAGAGCTGGTAAGACCCAGAGTGCAGAGACCTTGGGTCAGCTTTCTTTTGCCAACTGGCCCTGTGCCCCGTCTGCATCACGAGACTTGATGGGGACCAGACACGACTCCTACCCTAAGCACTTGGTCAAGGTACAAGATGGCAGGGCTCACTTGTCCTCCCTAGGTCAGAGAGACAATCGCCCCGGAGACAAGTTTCAGCTGACATTCCCACTGCGGACCAACTACATGTATGCCAAGGTGAAGAAGAGCCTGCCGGAGATGTACGCGTTCACTGTGTGCATGTGGCTCAAGTCCAGCGCGGCGCCTGGAGTGGGCACACCCTTCTCTTATGCCGTGCCTGGGCAGGCCAACGAGCTGGTCCTCATCGAGTGGGGCAACAACCCCATGGAGATACTCATCAATGACAAGGTAATGCCGCCACAGGACAAGGCTCACCCAGGACCCTGGAGTGTCCTCAGACCTGCGTGCCCACACCCTGCCAGAGCTTGTGGGACTGGGGGCCTTCTAGAACCCTGGGGTGTGGGGTGCTCATTGGGGCTGTGATTCTGAGAGGAAATGTCTGCCCGGCGAGACTGGGAGAGGTGGAAGCTGGATCAGATAGGAAACAGGGAGGGACGTCTTCACCTCCCCTCATAAAAGAGCTGAAAGAGCTGGAACATCCCAGAAAGGCCTTAGCTGGCGTAGGGGAGGGAAAGAGGGAGGGAGGGCAGAGGACCGTCCTGGGAATGTTCTAGTCCGTTCTGCTGGTATCCTGGCTCCTCCTCCGCTGGCTGGTTGACCGGCTTGGGCTCTCCATTTTGGTGACTATAGATACCCCAGAGCTGAAATGCTTGTAGAGCCTCTCGGGTTGTCCAGACCCGTCTCACTTTGCCCCTCCCTGGAAGAGGCCAGCTCCCTCCCACCCAGAAGAGGATAGTTTTCTCTCAGTTGAGCTTAGCTGCACACTGCTTTCCCGGTGAGGTGAGTGGAATTAGCTGCCAGCTCTCAGCCCCCTCCTCTGTGCTCTGTCACCAGTAGTGTAAATGAACGGCTCACACCTGGAGGCTCTTGTTCTTAAGCTCTTGTTTTTAACAAGCACCTTAGAATGCACTGTGCATTCCCTGGCCCTGTGGGGCCTGACTTGTCCTGTGTCCCCTGCCTCGGGTGGGTGGGGGCATGTGACGCTGCTGCTTCAGGTCAGCCTGTGACATTTTCATGACTCCACTCAGGTTCTCTACAGGGCTTGGCTGCAGGCAGTGTAGACCAGAGGTCCTAGCTGCAGGGGTGGAAAGCAGGAAAAGACCCAGTGGGGAGACCTGAGGCTGCAGTAAACCTCACCACCAGGGACACTCACTCTGTCAGAGGCTCATGTTTCGGGGAGAAGGAGGTGGTGTGTCTAGATGGGTCTCGAGGGCTCCTTGGCAAAGCTACCGTCTTCCAGTGGGATTCCATGGGTGGGGCTGGAAGATGCTAAGGACATCTGAAGGGCGGTGCTGTGAGGCTTCAGGCCTAGCCCACAGGAGTTGTGAACCAGAGTGAGGGGCATGGCGGTGGGACTTCAGAGCATCCTCAGCTCTGGGTGGCACCAGGCTATGGTGTCCTTAATGTGTATCTGTCCTCCTCCCCAGGTGGCCAAGCTGCCCTTTGTAATCAATGATGGCAAGTGGCATCACATCTGCGTCACCTGGACCACCCGGGACGGGGTCTGGGAGGCCTATCAGGATGGTACCCAGGGTGGCAATGGAGAGAACCTGGCGCCCTACCATCCCATCAAACCACAGGGTGTGCTGGTGCTGGGCCAGGAGCAGGTACTGGCCTGGGCAGAGGGTGAGGGTGTGTGTGTGTGTGTGTGTGTGTGTGTGTGCACACGCGCGCGCGCACACACACTGGGAGCAAGCCACACCACAGTTCAGCAGGCCCAGGTCCCAGCACTCTTGGGAAACTGCAGCAGGCCTCCCTTTGGCATGGGAAGCCCAGTTCCACTTTTAGCAATGAATAATTTAGTTCCTGTGAAATGGTTCATCTCCCACTGGGCACGGGCTGGGAGGGAGATGAGGGGACAGGAAGTTATCTTCCATTCGTCTTCCGGCAGATAGGGTGTTTGAGAGGGGTCGGAGACACTTCCGCCTTGGCTGCTGATGGCTCTGGCCGACCCCCTCCTCATTATTGCCCGGAGGACTGGGTGTGAAGGGTGGTATCTCAAGACCCCTGGAGGGATGATCCAGCCTGGGCTAGCACCAATCCCTTCCCTGGGCTCCTCTGAGGGAGCGACAGGTACAGGAAAGAAAAGAGCACCAAGTGAACAGGGTGAGGGAAGGGAGGAGACCCTGCTAGGGCGGGAGGCAGGGATAGCCAGGCTCCCCCCCTCAGCAGCGGGTGGCTCAGCTAGGCCTCTCTGTCACCCGGCCAACCCCTTCTCTCTCTCTCTCATCCCTAACTCTTCTCCAAAGGACACTCTAGGCGGAGGGTTTGATGCCACTCAAGCATTTGTGGGTGAGCTGGCCCATTTCAACATCTGGGACCGCAAGCTGACCCCCGGGGAGGTGTACAACCTGGCCACCTGCAGCAGCAAGGCCCTCTCTGGCAATGTCATCGCCTGGGCTGAGTCCCAGATCGAGATCTTCGGTGGAGCCACCAAGTGGACATTTGAGGCTTGTCGCCAGATCAACTGAAGGCTTCAGGCTAGGGCTGAGCCCCCAGCCCCAACGCCTGCCTACCCTGCTTGTGCGGTGACCCATCGTCTCTCTTCTCCCTCCCCCCAGGAATGACTCAAGGCCATGGCCCCTGCACACACGCACATGCACACAGCCCGGTTTGTCCTCCTTGTGCACATGAAGCAGTCCTGGCTCTTCTTTGGCCCCAAGGACACCCCCCCTTCTCCCTAGGGGACCAACTATTTCCCGGGCATGCCTAGCTAGAGCAGGCAGCATCAGCTTTGACAATGCAGAATTACATGAGAGAGAGAGAGAGAGAGAGAGAGAGAGAGAGAGAGAGAGAGAGNGTGTGTGTGTGAGTGTGTGTGTGTGTGTGTGTGTGTGTGTAGGGGAGGCTTTCTTCTAAAATGAGATAGTTTGTTCCCTTCTTTCTTTGTGATTTTTGTAAGTTTCCAGGATGGGTCAGCTGCCTGTGTGCCTCAGGGCTGGTGCAGCTTCCTGGAATACCCATCTGTCCTTGTTTGCAGACCTCTTTGGGAGTGACATAGGTCTCTGTTGACATAAGTCAACAATGGTTCGTTAAGGCTGGGGGACCTTTCCACAGGAATCTTTATTTGGGATGATAAATGGATTCTCTGAGGTTTAAAGGCTGGTTGTCCAGGGATGGCACCTCCTGCCAATCATCTCGTCCCACGCCCCCATCAGGCTGTCTGCTGTCTGCATCTGAGGGTAGAGCGGGTCCCTCAGCAGCTCTACCCAGGACTGCTCCTCACCCTTGGCCTTCCTGCCTCCTCGTATCTATCAAGGGACCCGTTATTCCCTTTCAGCTTCCAAAGCTACTTTAGCCCAGTGGTTCTGAGAGGAGACTGCCCTTCCAGAGTCCCAGGACACAGGGCCTGGGCACCCACCCTTCCTCCTCCCTCTGGCAACGAGAGTCCAGAGGCTTCAAGTGGAGATCTCACGTGCTTGGTCTCAGCTCTAGAGAGTGCTGAGACCTGACCTCCCCCACTCCGTGGGAATGGTTTCCCACGGGAGTTTTCACAGCCATACTCCTTCCCCCCCCCCCAGCGCACCCAGGCCCAGGTGAGCTAGCTCAGACCCCTTAAGGGCCAGGGGCTTGGGAACCTCTCATGTGGAGCCCGCTGGCCAGGGTGGGGCCTGCCATCCACCCCTGCATTTCATGGGGCACAAGCCCCACAGCAGCCCCGACCTGCCACCGGCCTGTGACACTGAGCCCGTGGCTTTTCCTTATTGAAGGTAGCGTGAGTACCCCCTTCTGGGCCTTCTGGGGGGGGGAACAAATGCGTGTGTGCACATGTGTCTGTTGAATGCTGAGGAGCTGTGTCCGGGTGGGGTGGACCCCCGCTTTGTCCCCCCCCCCCCGTGTTGCGGGCACACATAGCCCAGTGACACCTGGACTATGCGTCCAGTAGCCTGACTAGCAGAAGGCTGGCAAGTCTCTCTAGAAACCTACACACTGCCTGGCTCGTCTGCAGCTGCAGACGCTTACTTCCTCAACAGGAGCAGGTTTTCCACCTGCTGTTCCTTCCAGGGGCACCTGTCTCCTTCCACACAGGTCCATGTTGTGTCTGAATCTAGTGCATCCGTGTCTGTCCGTGTGGTGTCCGTGTCTGTTCTTGTGGGTGTCTGCACGGTTCCCGGTCACCGCTCTGTGGTGCATCCTTCTCTGAGAGGGTGCGGATCAGGCTGTGCCCCACTCGTTGTCCAGCAGTGGCTTTTTCTTAGATAATTGTGCGTCCTCAGCACCCGTCGGGTTGTGGCATCCTTGGATCTGCGGGGATCTTTTGTGTTTGCATGTTCCTCAGGGTGGTGTGTTCTTTGCTCCCTTGGTCCGATGCGTGTCCCCCTGCCTGCATGGACTTCTCTGGTTCTGTGTTTGTGTGCTGAATGCCACCCAGTGTTGTGTGATCACCCATGTAGCTACTGAAAGATGGCTGGGTAAGCAAGCCGGGGGTGTTGGGGAGGTGGAGAGAGAGATCAGCATCCCTCTCCCCTCCCCCTCCCCAGACATAGCAAGAAGCATCTCTAACATCTAGGTTGTGAACAAGCCTGAATGGTACCCATGGTTGGGAGAGAGAACTCGAGCTTCAAATCGACTTTCCAGACCAGATCGAGCCCTACCCTTACTTAGCCTTCTGGGAGCCACCACCAGGCTAGGCCTAGAGCCGGCTGTGCCTGGTATACTCCTGCCAACCCCTGCCACCAGCCCCAGCCCCTGCCAATGCGGACCCCAGACCACTTGCACCCAGACGGGTGGGGTGGGAGCTGTCCGTTCAGGACCACAAGCCATCCTCTGCCCTGGCTTAGAGGGCAGAGCACACCCCAATGCTTCTGCCTCTGCCCCCTCATCTCTCAGCTCCCCTCCCTCTTCCTCTCCCCTGCGGCACCCACGGTGCCAGGGACAGACGCTGACATCTAGCTCTTGCCCTGCCCCTAACTGGAGTCTGTGCCAAGCCCTCCTCTCCGTCACTGTGTTCACACTTGGCACTTTGCTGGCCCCGAGAAAGGTAATGACAGCCGCAAATCTAATCCGCATACTTCCCATCGACTCCGTAATCTGATTGATGTTCCCTCTTGCACTGAATAATACATGCCTCTCTCAGGTAAGCCATTTTATAAAATAAGAGATAAAACGCACTGTCGAGCGCTTCTGCCGGTGGTGTCCGACACACCCTGGGTATTGGGTAGAGCTGCCACGGAGGCTCCCAGGCCCCAGGGGCCGAGAGCTCACTTGAATCGTAAGCCTTCTTGCTTTTGATAACACAGTATTATTTCTCTTACTGTACAAGAAAAAGTTTATTACCAAACAAGAGTATTTTTATGAAAGAGTAGGACAAACCTATAAATTATCTCAACCTATATCTCCCTTGAAAACACTTTCAGGCTCCACCAAAACGTAGGACTGAAAGCAAGTATTTTGGAAGAAAGAGATACATTTTTGTATGCTTTCTTTTCCTTTTATAGACTCCCGACTTATTTTCTAAGAGTACAAAGATCACTTTGTCACCAGCCCTGGGACCTGAGACCAAGGGGTTGTCTTGTGGGCAGTGAGGGGGAAGGACAGGCTGGCCTGAGGTTCACAGTCATTCCAGTGAGCTCTGATGAGGGGCCACCAGATCTTGAAGGTGTTTTGGGGACCAGGAGGTTAAAAAGAAAGGCCCCTGATGGTAGGTTCTTCGTGTTGGAGCTGAATGGTTACATGGAAGGAAAAGAGAATTTGGATACCAGTTCTGAGCTTGGTAGAAGGAACTAGGGTCACTCTGGCTAACATGGGGGTGCAGCATCCTTAGTAACCTGAGTGTGGCTCGAAACGGTCATGATTTCATCCAAAACACAACGTGTAAACTTACTCAGCTAACAATGGGAAATGTATTGCTTCTGTGCGCAGTGGACTTAACGTGCAATTTGTTCACAAAGGGAACAAGTCATTGAGGAGAAACAAGCCCAATACTTAGAGTCCCAATTTTGTCTTATTTGCCAAAAAAAGCAACCCCCCTAGAGTTGATATTGTTCCAATGTACATACTGTAAAATATGAAAGAATCGATGTATCTTACTTTTTCATTATTTGCTAACCAAAGCTGTACATTTTTCATACAATCCGCAGCCTTTTGAGTATCAAAGGGGTAGACCACACCCATCAGCCATTCTGGAAGTGCACTATTTATACTGGTATCCTTGCTTTTTTTTTCCCATTTTCTTGCTGAGATGACATGAATTGTTAAGTTTATTTTTACACAGTAAAGAGTGAAGAAAGACTGTGGTCTCATTGGATTCTTTCTCCTGTGTGTGTGTGTGTGTGTGTGTGTGTGTGTGTGTGT
>BDUI01000115.1:154031-176431 GCA_002335545.1 Apodemus speciosus | reverse complement strand
GAGGCCAGCCTGGTCTACAGAGTGAGTTCCAGGACAGCCAGGACTACACAGAGAAACCCTGTCTCGAAAAACAAAAAAAACAAAAAAAAAAGACAAGCAGGGCTACACGGAGAAACCCCATTTCGAAAAAAACAAAACAAAACAAAATAAATAAAGGATCCTTCAGACCAGGGTGTGTGTGTTAAGGTTCTCTAGAGGAAGAGAGCTGATAAAAAATGCATAAAGGGGATCTAGAGCTTGCCAGCCAGAATGAGAGCAAGCAGACACAGACAGAAGCTTCCTTCTCCCATGTCTTTTTATACAGGCTGCCTCCAGAAGGTGTGCCCCTAGAATCAGGGCAGGTGTCTAGACCCTTAGGTTTTAGTTCATTCCAGATATAGTCAAGTCCACAAACAAGATTAGCCACTATAGGGTGTCAACCCAAAACAATGCAAAATTGGCTATGCCCAACGATTTGGTGCAGAACTGTAGTTTTTATATTCTTGGGCACATTTGTCCCATTAGTAGTTTCCCACTGGGTGGGTATTAATGCAGAACAATCTTTCTGTTTCTAGTATAGGTCTCTTCCCCCAAATGCCCACTCTGTCTATTTAGGACCCAGGGCCTTACCTAATGTGTACCCCTCCCTCTCCATGATAGGAGCGCAGCAGACTGTAGTTTGTTTGCTTAGAGATTTATTTTATTTTTAATCTTGTCTGTGTAATAAGTGCAGGTGTCCAGGGAGACCAGAAGAGTTAGGTTCCCTGGGGCTGGAGTTACAGGAGCCTGTGAAGGCCTCTTGACATAGGTGCTAGGAATTGAACTTGGGCCCTCTGAAACAGCAGCACATATTTGGCAATTGCTGAACCAGCTCTCCAGGTCTAGGTTGTAGGCTTTTGTTTATTTTTTCCCTAAGACGAAAGAGTTTAGGCAAGCAGGTACCAGCTGGAAGGCCTGGGGGTTACAACCTCTTGCTTTTTTATGATCTAGTAAACTTATGTGTGTCTAAGGTACCRTCTTTGGTATTAGAAATAGGTGGTTCATATTTTATTTCTCTTCCTTCTGAGCTCTAGTAAACCCTGGCATTGAGTTCAGAAAAAGAAGACGGGAGAGTATGTACAACCGTGTTGTGCGGCTGTGAGGGAAAATTATAAATATGGGAAGTGTACTGTGTGAGACTTGGTAGACCTGAAAGTTGTCCCGCAGCTCCCTGAAGGACTTCGGCACTTAATGGTTACTGTGGGGTGGATTGTCACTTTCTTCAGTGGGAGGGCCAATGTACACACACACACACACACACACACACACACACACACACACACACGACACAGGGAAATAGGATCTTTTTTGGGATACATGGTTACAGTAGGGGAAGAAGGGAATGAGCAAGGTAATGGAGATAAAAATGACTAGAATTCATTATCATCCATGCAAAAGACAAGAGGAAAGCATATGAATGTGGCAGGCAGAGGGAACAGAGGTATAAATGTCCCAAGGTGGGAGTGCAGTGAGTGTGTGAGCGTGAGTGTGGTGAGCATGTGAGTGTGGTGAATGAGTGTTTACAGCATCAGCTAAGGTTGAGGTAGCAGCTGGCTTACAGTCTAGGAGAATTCCGAGAAGTGTATAGCTGCGTCAGGTGCTGAATATACATTCCAAGAAGAAAGTATGAAGGAGTAGATTAGAGCGTGGGGTTTGGGAAAGGCTTCCTGTAACGCAGCGGACGGGGCCTGAAAGCCAGCAGGTTTTCAGCTGAGTTTTCCACAGCTCACTGTATACCAGCCTCTGTGCTATTGCTTAGCTGCCCAGTGTTACTTTACCACAGATTGGCAAGGTATTTTGCAGAGGAAGAAACTTCATTTTAAAGATGTCACATGGCTGGCCTGTTGTCACCGAGCCTGCAGACAGGAGAGGCAACACCTGTACTCAGGTAGGCCAGGGTTTGGTGTTTGGGAGCCATTCATACCAATGGAGATGGGGCAGAAGAAGTTGAGGGTTCTGAGAAAGTTATGGCTGAGGTGTTGATTGAAAGGAGTACTGATGGGGGTGTGAGAGGGGAAGCCCTGCAGGAAGAGCCCCAGAGCGCGGGGCTGCTGTACAGGCTGCACCCTGCTGTTCCTCACTCTTGCCCCTCACTCTTGCTGAAGCATTCCGGGTGTGCCGTGCCAGAGTCTAGAGGTGAGAGTTGCCAGCGCCGCTCTGAGGAGAAAGGTGCTTTCCTCACTCTCCTTGTCCAGCCGCATGGAGACTCTGAATGCTTGTGCCGAGGCTCATGTAGCAGACTAAGGAGCAGAGCCTCTGGCTTCCTCCTGGGGCGGCGTCACCTCTCCAGGCTCAGTTGGTTCTGCGGCCTGCCAGTCAGCACTATCCATCTGCTGTGGAGATAGTTGCTCCTAACTGAAACACTGGCTCTGAGAGGCAGGGAGGCCCAGGAGTAACTTACTAGGCATGAAAGCCCATTATTCCCAAGACTTATTAACCTGTCTCCAAGGTTATATAAGCAGTAAGAAATGGTCGAAGGAGAGACTTGTGGAGATGTCAGGAGCCCAGGGAGCCCCAGGGTGCAGTTTTGCTAACTTGTTACCCCAGCGGGGCTGAGCATTTCAGCCTCTGCATCACCTGTGCCCCGTACCTGACTAAGCTAGACTTGTCTGGAGTCACTTCTGGGTTTTTTTGGTCGACTTACTGTTTGGGGATATCTCCAGGCAGTCACACAGCAGCACCACATGACAGATGATTCTGTTCAGATCTGGTGCACTTGGGGCGCCCAGACGTGGGTCACTCTGTGTGTCCTGGCTGAGCCCTCTGAGCCACTGCTTTCTTCGTGGTGACGGTTCATCACTAGAACTTCGTTAGCCTTTAGTAGCTCATGGCTATTTCAGCTAACAAATAGCAATCTTACAACTTTAGGAAAGGCATGGGATCTAAATCAGTGCTTCTCTTCCCTGCCTCTATTTCCTATTCCTAAGGGGTCTTCCTTATCCACAGCCCAATTCACTGAAGTCAGCTCATCTTCATTTGCTGGTAGATGATTTCAGTGAGACTCCTTCTGGCAGAAGACTCTCAGCAGAGCTGTCGCTATCAGAAACTTAATAATAGTCTTGCACCACCCCATGTGCTAATCTAGAGTGAACCCTGCCACAGAAAACCAAAACCATTCCAAAAAGCTTGTGTGCCAAATGTAAGCTCTGCCCTCAAAAGGATTTAAAAAATTTAAATCCATTATTTTTTTAATGAAAGAAACCGTGCGTGCGTGTGCGTGTGCGTGTGTGTGCGCGCGCGCGTGCAGTGCTTGGAGAAACCAGTTCCTTCCTTCCACCACACGGACCTCAGGGGTTGACTCAAGCTGTCAGCCTTGGCAGCAAGTGCCCCTAGTCACTGAGCCATCTCTCCAGCCAAAACAGGACTCTTAGCTGTGAAGTTCAAGTTTAGTAAAATAGGTATGGCAAACATAATGCAGTTTACTTTGCTAGCGTTAGATCCATGCATTTTGTACAGACACAGTGGGTAATACTACACAGACAGTTACAACTTTAAAAGCATAGCATCCAAAATAAAACATCTTAATTAAAAATTCTTCAGGACAGAAAAAAATGCCTAGTCCAAAGCCAGAAAGGGCCTTAAGCAGGAACTGTGGGGCTGAGCTGCCCTCCGATGGATCACAGGAGTTCCAAGGCCAAGATGCCAAGTTCTCTAAGCCCTGTACCCCAAAAACCTGGGCTGCAGACATGAGGACAGGTACTCTCATAGTTGAGAATGAAAGTCACCATCGCTGTAAGTGCAGGGTCTGGTCCCCACAGCAGGCCCGAGGAGCATGTCAGAGCATGGTTCCAGATGCACCCCCTGCTGGCAGGCAGAGTCCATGGGTGCTCACAGTACGCAGCCCTCCCGAGAGTTCAAGTTTATTGAGTCTGTGAAGGAAATGGCTTCCAACGTGTAAACATGGCTGTTCTTACACCACTGCGGACGGTGGTGAGTTGCCAGGAATAGGGTTAGTCCAGAGGAATGGAGGGAACGAAAGGTGATTACAGTGAGATGGGAGGAAGGAGGGGGTGGGGTGGGGGGCTCTTTTTCTGCTTCCTCTTTAACTGGTTTGTACTCAGCCTTGGCCGAGATTCAAAGAAAGGGCCAGATATGTGTGCTCAGGGAAGCTAAGACCACACTGCATGCTTATCGGCCAGCTACACACTCAGAGACTCTCCACAGTACTTCCTAATAGCTTTCTTTTCTAACAGTGCAGGAACTGGACTTTAGAGCACCACAGACAAGGCCTCTGCCATGTTCCCAGCTCCCAAATACCTCTGATCAGAGCTTACACTAACACACCTTTATCTGGAATCTCAAGACAGGAGAACTGGAAAGTGCTTTGCCATCTGTGGACTGTTTTATTGTTTGTCTGTCCCTGTTCCCACCTGCAGTGCTGGGGAGAGAACCCAGGGCTTTGCTATGGATGGCAAGTTCTCCACCACCCACTCTAGTTCCGGCTCTCCAGTGTACGCATCCTCCTTCACTCTCTGTCCAGTTCTCAGTGAGTGTTTGGCAGTGAGTCATGGTGGGTTCACACAGTAACTCTTGTTCATGAGGCCTTACAGCTCTTATCAGCACCTTGGATTTCCTTGGATTAGTGTGGCAATTTTCATACATCTTACAAAAAAAGGGAGATATGTGTATACTACTTAGAAATTAAGGGACTGGAAGAAAGAATAAACTGCAATTCTTCTAGATATAAGTAATAGAATAAAAAAAATCAACTACCCTGAGTTTCTTCTCTCTATGCAGCAAAGTGGTGGCCACAGTATATGAGGTAAGAGGCTGAAAGTCTTAATAAGGATCAGCCTTACTGTAGTTCTCTTGTTTCTTCTGGAATGTTCAGGAGGCAGTTGATTGATAATCTCCTTTCATCATACTTAAGGAAATTTTGAAATAGGCACATGTTCCAAAAACAGCTTGGCTTTCAAAAAGGTGTCACATCGAAGGGTGGGTGTAGGCCTTGAGTCCAGTCTGTTCCTTCACACAGAAGCCACAGCCCATTCTGGGAACTGTGGAGGGAGATGAGGAAGACCTCTTTGCGGCTGGGTTTGAAGGCCGAGCTGCTCTACCTTGATTGGCGGTCCCATTTCCGTGTGGCAGCTGTTTTCCACACTGAGACACAGCTAGACATGAGTATTTCTTCTGGGAACTGGGACTCCACTTCTGGAAGGACGCCGCTGTCTTTAGTCTCCATGTAACTGACTAGAGTGTCCTTGAGGCTGGGAAATCAAGGAACGAGAAAGAGCGTTTCTGTAACATCCCAGCCCAGCCAGTGGTCGTGCTTTCTGGTTCAAGAGGACCAAGATGCTTGGCCAGGCTAGACATCTGAGAATCTTAGTCAGTCAGCCAGGGCTGAGCTCCTGTGCTGGTCTGGGAGCCCAGGCACAAGGGCTGTTGTTTTCCGTTTTTGTTTTTTCAAGACAGGGTTTCTCTGTGTAGCCCTGAGTGTCCTGGAACTCACTCTTGTAGACTACCCTGGTCTTGACCTCACAGAGATCTGCTTGCCTCTGCCTTCCTAGTGCTGGGATTAAAGGTGTGCACCACCACTGCCTGGCTTCATAGGGCTGGACATGATAAAGCAGACTTTATTTTTCCCTGTAGATGCTTTATAAGAAATATTATCGGATTTTACTTCTTAAAACTGAAAGCTTGAGAACCCTTGTAAGAGCTTTTCAAACTGTTAAGAGATAAATAGCCAGGGCTGGAGAGATGACTTGGGAGCTACAAACACTGGCTACTCTTCCCAGAGCCGGAATGATTCTCAGCACCCGCTTGGTGACTCACACCGTCTCCATAGCTCCAGTTCCAGGGGATCAKATCCCTTTTCTGACCTCGCCCAGGAATCAGACATTGAAGTGTTGGCAGATATATGCAGGCAGAACACACAAATACATATAATAAAAATTAAAATTAAGATAAGCAGCCCTCCCCCAAACAAACAAAAACTATCAAGAGGCAATCCAGTGTGTCATACACAACAGCTGATGAGTTGAAATGTGCCCAGCCACTAAGAGCCTCCAAGGTAGGGGTGTGCAGATAAAAAGGACATGCTGCTGTTGGACTGCGCGACTGACACACGTGTGTGCCTTTACACACTGGGGTGGCTTTCGCTATCAACTTCAGTTGAAAAAAAGTGAATGTGTATTTACACAGTAAGTTTACTTGTCATGAAGAGCGTATGAGTTTTGTTGTTTTCATGTGGCCCAGAGACTGGCCTCAGACTTGCTGTGTAGCTGATGATGACCTGCTTCCTAAACTCCTGAGTGCCGGGGTTATAGGCATGTGTCACCGTGCCTCATTTATGCAGATCTGAGGGATGAACTCAGGGCTCTTTGTATGTAAGGCATGCAGTCCACCAGTGAGCTATGTCCCCAGTCTTCCTTCCTGATTGCTTGCCTCTTTTGTGTGTATGATATGTTGCATGTGTCCACATGCTTGTCCATGTGTGTCCAGAGGCCTACGGGTGACATTTTATGTCTTACTCTATCACCTTGCATCTTACTTCTTTGAGACAGGTTCTTACTGGACCCTGGAACTTGCTTTTGTTTTTGTCGGCTGGCCAGTGAGTTCCCCGAATCTGCCTGTTGCTCCCGTTATATACCCAGAGCTGAGGCTATAGGCCTACGGAACCACACTCAGGTTTTGACGTGGGTGCCTGGGATCCGTCCCTACACACACTCTTACCACTGGGCCATTTCCCTAACCTCTGACTTTTTTCTTTTAATCACAAGGGATTAATCAAATAGAAAACTCAAACCAAAAACCACACCTTTAATCCCGGCAATGGCAGGGGGCAGAGGGGCAGAGGAGCCGAGAGGCAGAGAAGCAGCAGGGCAGAGGCAGATCTCTGAGTTTGAGGCTAGCTTGATCTACACAGTGAGTTCCAGGACAGCCAGAGCTACACGGAGAAATTCTGTCTTGAAAACCAAAGCAAACCAAATCTTCAAAGTACCAAAGGCATGGAAAGTTAACACCAAAAGGTCTTGGACTGTAAGGCAGGACTATCGTCAAGCCTAGGGAAGCCTCCAGTAGCAGAAGAGCGGCATACCTCCATCTGGGGTTGAAGCTGTTCTCAGTCTGCGGGCCCCTGAGTTTCAGCACAATCATCTCATGGAGCTCCAGGAGGAAGGTGTCTAGGCCTGCCTCATTCAGGAACGTGCTGAGGAGTCTCGTGTGCTGTGGACTGAGGGCCTCTTTGTACTTCACATCAATTTCCCGAAATAGCTCCTGAAATGAAGGATGGGCAAGTGATACATTAAGACCTGGGAAGAGTGCCACCGCCACCTCCACAGTGGAAAACAGAGGTGAGACTCACTTTCTTCAGTCGCAGCCGCTGTTCTGACTTATGTGCAGATAGGAACTGCCAGAGGGCAATGATGTGTCTCAGCTGACATCTGTGTAAGGCCTGAAAGAGGAACAGGGTCACCCATGTGCACTACAGAATCTAAATGCCACCTCATAGGCACATTCCCCCACTTCTGTCTTGAGCGCATTCTATTTCCCTTGTCATGAGACACTTCATGACATCACACGTTGTACAGATCTGCAGTGCTCACAGACAGTGGGCCCTGCCTAGATGACATCATGGAGCATGTGTCAGTATACTGACCCAAGTATACTGCGACCAGGGCAGACTGATGGTGTGAGGACTGTTCTTGGTTCTTCCTACATTGATGCATAGTTAGGAAGCAGGCAGGAGCTTTTGGCAACGGTCATGCCGATTTCCCATGCAACACTTTCCAACAGGACTCCCCTCCATCTTTTGAGACATGGTCTTACTCAGAAGGCTTGTATGGCATGGAACTTATTGTGTAACCCAGGTTGGCCTGGGAGTTGCAAACTCCCTGCCTCTTCTTCCTGAGTACCGGGAGTACTGGTATACCACCAGGCTTGGCACTAGTGCTTACCTTTAAGACCTGAGCTGTCGGATCACACATCTGTAGGACTTGTTGGATGTACACATTCAAGTCCATGCCAGGATCCCCACCAGCTGTGCTCAGGAAACCCAGAGTGACTTCTATGATAGTCAGGGCTTCACAGGTGTCACTGTAGGACTGTAGCTGTCCGCTGATGGCACTGATGGCTGAGTTAGGGAGTGGGTTCTGGGAAAATGTAAGGTTGGGGTTATGGTTGGGTTTGTTTTTTACCAACTGAGAAGAGGTTAGCTTTGTCACTGCTGAAGCCTGAGCTGGGACAGGCTCTCCAGAAGGCACTAGCCTGATGCTTGGTATGCACTAAGTGCAGACAGCACTCCAGACRCCACAGAAATAGACACAAACTAATAGAACCTCAAACCAACACTATGAGGAGACACAGCCATTCATCTTCCTCCCAGAATTGCTAGGAAAGAGCAAGGACACAGCAACTTCTTTGGCTGTTTAGCCTCAGCACACACACCTGTGATATATTACCAAGAAACCAGCCCCACACGATATCAGTGCATTTAGACTCAGCTAAAAATTTTGGTGATCTGCTGTTCTGCTTTCTTTTGTGGAAAGCACTGGACTCAGGAGTCTCAGGGTTCTTATGAAAACACTAATGGAACACCAAAGACACAACCCACATACCAAAGGATGTCCGAGAAGAAGGAAGGAGTGGACCCTGGTTCTGGAAAGGCTCAATGCATCAGTGTAGGGGCATATCAGAACAGGGAAGTGGGAAGGGGAGGATGGGAGAACAGGGGGAGGGAAAAGGGCATATGGAGCCTTTGGGGGGCAGGGAACCAGGAAAAGGGAAATGAAATGTAAATAAAGAATATATCCAATAAAAAAAATGAGGGCCATCTTAACTAAGGTAAAAAAAAAAAAACACTGAGATGCTAGTGTTCACAGTAGATGTGATTCGGCTGGAGCTATATCTTTAGTAGATAGAGCCTCCCAGCAGGAGACAAGGGCTATCAAGAGCACCTGTGCCATTTTGTTCCTGATGTCCATGAAGAGATGCTCGTAGTTCCAGTCCCGTCTGTATACCAGGGTGGGTATTCCCTAAAGTGAGAAAGTTTTAGAGATGAAATCCATAGTGGCTATTTTCACTAGATGGCAAACACATCTTCCCTCAGAGACTCAGTAGCAGCACCTAGCTACTCAAGGCATTCCTGGATGGCAAACACATTTTCCCTCAGTGACTCAGTAGCAGCACCTAGCTACTCAAGACATTCCTGGTAAAGCCTGCAGGGTTGCCCCCAGGATGGTTATGCTGAAGACGCCATCTTTGGAAACAATGACACAACAATGAAGCCTTGCTACAATGGCTTCAGAGATCCTGCCATATAGATACTGCAGCACACTGAGTGTGCAAGGGGCACCAGGAGGAGCAGGTGGAGGAGGATAGCTCATTCACAAGGGAGTCACTTCAGGAGAAAGCGGGGCTGTCAGAGTGAATCAGAATCCAAGTCACAGCCTAACTGTAAGTTCTATGATGAACTTACAGATGTACATAGAAATGAATAAACCTACATGTCATGTATTTGGCTGGACTGGAAGGATCCCCAGCAGTCCAGGTGAAGGAACAGAATGTGGCTCTGCCACTATGTGCAATAGGTGACAGAAATCCTATGTCTGAGGGCAGACAATTGAGTTAAGGTAACTGGAAACCTGAGCTGGAGCGACAGGCCTCTGTGCCAAGTGAAGGGAGGTAATGGGATGCCATGTCAGGCGTCCAACACAGAGGATCCAGGAGCACTGTGTCAGATGGCTAAAATGACAGGTATGCCATGGCAGTTAAAGGTGAGGACACAGAGGTGACACACTGGTCCCCTCGGGCATGGAGTGCTGAGGAACAGGGCAACAGTGGCAGAGTTTCTTGGTGGTACCATTAACAATGGTAAGTCCCCTAGAGACTGGAGAATGTTTCTGGGGAACTGAGGTGCAGAAGGTGGCACCAAATGGCTTTAGATAACCACAGCCAGGAGACTAATGGAGTTGTRGCCATGCATGCTTTGAGTGGGAAGGAGATGATACAGATGAGACTGTGGGTGGTGCAATGTACTCTGGTGTCCCCCAAAATGTACCTGAATGGTACCTTATTTTGACATAACTAAGCACATTAGCTAGTGAGAGACTCAGCTTACCTTGAGGGTCAGCCTGGGCTTGCCCTGGAGGAAGCGGCTGCTGATCTGCCGCTGGATCTTCTCTAGATCAAATTCTTGAGAGGCTTCCCCACCTTGCTGCACTTGGTACTGGCAGTTGGAGAGGATCAGTGGAGTCAGGTCCCGTTCCACCTCATAACTGATAACATGCAGCTCAGCAACCTCAGAGGTATCTACAGAATAGCTGAGAGACAAGACACATGCGGGATGTGGAGAGCAGACACAGGGACATTCCTGTCTCACTCAGCCTGTGTGGTCTGAACAGGTGAAAGCTGCTAGTCTATGGGCCACTATGGAGAGAATGGCCACGGGGGGGGGGGTCTGCCAGGAGCCATCCTCACATAGATCTCAAAACCCCCTCCTTTCAGCCATTTCTAGCCTGCTTCTTCTAGCCTGCTTTTAGAAGGAAAAGTACTAGCTTAAAGATTAGCCAAGTAAGCTGGATGGTCAGTACATGCAGAGCTCACCTGAGTGGGCTAGAACAAACGAAGCTCATAGCGACTCCTTTCCACTTCACCTCCTCATGATCAATTTCTAGTGCCAAGTTTCTATAGCATCCACCAACTTTCCCTGACATTCTGAGAGACAATTCTGAGAAACTGTTCCTGAGAAATGATGCTAGCCCCCTGAGATTATTCCCCGAATACAACGAATTTCCCCCCTTTCACCCCTCCCTACACCTGCTTGCTTCCCTTTAAAAAGCCTTGTATAAAAAATAAAATTTGACAGCCCGATCAGAATACTGTCTTGCTGTCTGTCTCTTGTGTCTCTTGTCTCTCGCCTTCTCCTAGGTGGTTCGGGGACCCTGTTGACTGTCCTGTGGGTCGGGACAGGGCTCTGCCATGGAAAGAGCAGAAGGTGGCAGAGGCTAGGGGCCTAGGGATGGGCAAACACCACACTCGTGGCTTGAAGACAACACCACACCCACCTGTTGTCTTCATTGGAGTACTTTTGCACTGCGTAGACCATATTATTGTGTAGGCTAATCAAGTAGCTGACTAAAGCAGTTCCACAGAGGCCTAGGCCCTGTCGCCTTGGAAGGATGACCTCAAATTCAGCATCCAGATCCAAGTCAGAACGGCAGTAATCTTTTGGTAGCTTGATCTCACCTAGAAACGACAAGATCATTCCTTAGCAGACAGCTAAGCTGCACCGTGCAGTCTTAGCCAGAGCATCAAGTGAGGGGAAGAAGAGGCACACAGATGTGGTCAGCACATCACACAGAGCACCGAGCCTAGTTAAGGTCTTGCCTTTAACCACACAAGCGTTCAGTGAACCCAGCTCTCTCTTGAAACCCAGTTTTTGGATTCAAGAAGATGAAGACTCTCAGGCCACAATACTTCTCCCAGACCCTCTGTGCTGGCTGGTTTTATGTCAACTTGACACAAGCTACAGTCACCACAGAAGAGGCAGCCTTAAGTAAGAAAATACCTTCATAAGAGCTGGCTATAGGCAAGCCTATGGGGGCATTTTCTGAATTTATAACTTGTAGGGGAGGGACAAGCAGTTGTGGGTGGAGCATTCCCTGTGCTGGTGGTCCAGGCTCTATGAGAGCAGACCATGGGGAACAAGCCAGGAAGCAGTTACCTTCTCCCCCCAACCCCCAGCCCCATCATCATGGCCTCTGCATCAGCTCCTGCCTCCAGGTTCCTGTCCTGACCTCTTTTGATGATTCGGTGCTGAGGAAAAAATAAGCCACAAAAATCTTTTCCTCCCCAGCGTTGGCTATGATGTTTCATCACAGTAATAGTAACCCTAACTAAGACAGCCTCCATCTGAGGACACCTAGAGAGCTTGCATGGTGCTGGGTGTGACAGGCAACACTGGGCTTCAGAGCAGTGTGTGCACAGCATATCCTGTTGTGACACTGCTGGAAGGAGGAGGACACTTACCATTGGTCTCCAGTGACCGCCTCAGTGCATTCCACGTGGACAGAAAGACGGTGATTCGATCACGTAACAGCTTTCTCAGCCCATCTATTGAGCAAAGCATTTCAGAACTGTGACAATAATGCAGCCAAGTTTGCATGCTGAACACTTAGGGCCCAGTGACATGCTATTGAGCCCTCATCCCTTTATCTGTTGAACACAATGGTCATGACTTCTTTGTAGAGCTTGAGTAGAGTCATACCTGAATGGTGACTGTGAATGAAGCCTCTGATGGAACTGTATTCAACTTTTGAGACATTCTGGAACTGTTTGACTAGGTCTCTTTGCAGGGCCAAGATCTCAGGCAAGAATTTCACCAGCCTTAGTTCTGCTTCCTGCAGAAAGGAAGGTGGTTTAGTAGTGATGCCTCTATTTACCTGAGAAATGCTAGCCAGAATGTATATTTTGTGGGTGCTTAGGGGATTGATACGGTGGATTTAATCTGCTCAGTGTTCCATTTTATATGGTGACATACCACAGAATTTACAAACAGTTAAAGGGCCACCTCATTCTCTCTCTAAGTACCCACAAATGGCTTTCAGTGTTATACTGTTCTACACTCTGCCCTGACACCCAGAACCAAACCTATGCACCAAAATCCAATGGTAGAGCTGCCTTGAGGMTTAAATCTTATCTCATCAGTACAAACATCAACCCAGGATGGATCAAATCCCTAAGTGTAAGACTCAAAACTGCCAGAAGAAATGTACTGGAGTGAAGAGTCACTTCTGGACAGGAATCCAAAAGCACCAATTGACAAATGAGGTGACAAGTGACCTAAAACCTTCTGTTCAACAAAGGAAACAGTCAACAGGGGCAGAAGAGAATTACAGAATAGAAGTTAAGACTTGCCATTTGTCCAAAAAAGGCTCCTGTGCAGAGTATGTAAAAAACTCAACAATAGCCAAACAATCCCATTAACAGTGGGCAAATGAACTGAATAGATACTTCTCAAGAAATACAGATGACCAACAAGTATATGGAGAAATGTCCAGTATCATTAGTTATCAGGGAAAAACCCATTAGTGACATACTGAAATATCTCACCCCAGGCAGAAGGCCAGTGAAAAAAAGAGTGTCAAATGCTGGCTAGGATATGGAGAAAAAGGAATAACATTGCTAATTGAGGTTTAATTAGAACAGCTATTATGTCAGAGTAGGTAGGGTCCCCCAAAAATCAAATGTTAACTACCAAACAGTCTAGCCTTTCTTCTGGTTATACACCCAGTAGACCATAGATAACATGTGCACGCCCATGCTTTCTGTRACTTCGGTGCTAACAGCTAGGAGTTTCAACCTAGATGCCCATCAGCAGATGAATAGGCAAAGTGTGTGCGGTGTGTATCACAAAGGAAGACATACAACCACTGAGCTTAAGACGTACAGACTCCTGCCGTCAGAAGGAAAATGGCTGTAGTTGGCTCAGAGGTCACTAATCTATTTGAAAGATTTATTTACCCTATGTATAGAAGTGCTCTGCCCATGCTTGTCTACATGCCAGCAGAGGGCATCAAGTCACATCATAGGTGGTTGTGAGCCACCCTGTAGGTGCTGGGAATTGAACTCAGGACCTCTGGCAGAGCAGCCAGTGCTCTTAGCCACTGAGTCATCTCTCCAGCCCCAAGAAGTCACTTTAGTAAGTGAAATAAGTCACATATAGGAAGATAAGTACAGCACACTCATATGTATGAGCTAAAAGAAGTTGACCTAGAGGTGGGATAGTAGCCACTGTTGTAGTCCATTGTTCTCCAGCGACTGTCTCAGTGTGTTCCATGTGGACAGAGAGACGGTGATTTGATCATTGWTTCTCAGCTCATTAGTTAAAYGACAGATGGAGGGAAGAGGTAGAAAGGAAGGTTGGGCTTCATCAGTGCATTCTGTGTGCATGTGTAAGAAATGTCCCAGTGAACACCATTAAAGTGTTACTAAAATTAAATTACTAAAATTAAAAAGATAAAGAAGTGGTCTCTTGTGCTTATGTGACTGGCTGAGTGTGTGAGAAGCTGATGGAAGCAAAGAGACATCAGTGGTCAATGTTCCAAAGCCTTTGACTAAAGCTTCCTCAGCCCAAGAAAACCACCCTGAGAGGTCACAGCACTGATATGAGGCAGTTACTTCTGTGAACACCCGACACTGGTGCTCAGGGTAGCATTAATGTTCACTGTGGCCAGGTCTCRGTGGGTGACAGAAACTGGGTTCCTCTGTCTGACAGGATCCCTGCACCTCAGAGCTTCCCAACTGACTTCCACCTCACACTCCCAGCTTCAGTCTGTGCCTAGATGATTTAAAAGCTGGAAGTTTTCACATTTCGAATAATTGTTGCTGTCCCTGCAGACACTGAGATGACCTGTACCCTTTTTGTTGTTGTTGCTGAGCAGCCCTCAATTCTCTTCAGATGACTACTGACTAGCCCATGTGTTATTTTACCTGTGACTACACTTCAGAAGGCCTGAGACAGCAAAGGCCTCCTTGAGTTTCCTGCTACCAATATTCTTGTAAAGTCACAGCACTAGTAGCTACTCAGAGCTTTGGCCCTACTCTAGGAGTCACTGTTCTGAGCACAGGTTCAGGGCTTCCTGGTTCTTTGTGAGGTCAACCAGGAGTCGCTTGTACCTTCTGGAGGAAGTGCCAGAGGACAGGCACAGTTTCTCTGCCGTTTTTCTGTTCCACGATGTGCTGCAGGTACTCCACTGTGATCTTCTTCCTGCAGCTCCAAATCTTCGAGCAATGAATTACACTTTTTTGAGGCAAGTTGAGCAGGAAGGTTGCTGGGTCCCCATATATGATTTTGGTCACAGGGTTGGACCTGATGCGCTCATCTTGGCTGATAAGAGTATTTATAGTTGGCAAGGTTTTGTCAAGGTGCTGGATGAAGAGAATAAAACAGAATTCTAGAATTGAGACATTGCTGCACATGGGCTATGGCTGCCCTCCGACCTTGCCTGTTGCATTGCTGCTTTCTGTTATAACTTAACAGTTCCTTGTAGGGTTTGGCCTCCCTGAATGCACAGGACTCAGACGCCCGCCTTACTGATTGCTTGCCTTCCATCGCCCTACTTTATTTCTGTTATGCTTTGTTCCTCTCAACAGTGTTCTTCTCTGACAGAAGAGTTTCATCTGTGACAACTGTGCATCCTGTAGGTCTCTTTTGCAGGGTAGTATATCTGCCTCATACTCTCACATCTAGCTCTCTAAAGCAAGCTGTAGGTCGAGGGCAGTGAAACCCGAGGCTCAGGGGAGTATCCTACAGTCCCTCCCCAGGGACGATGGGTAAAGATTACTCAGAAGATGAATGGGAGACCCCAACTCCTATTGTAGACAGAAGTGCCAAGCAATGGTCACAGCTTACCTTCAGTTCACGTAGAAGAAGACTTTCAAAATGCTTCTCCCAGTTGTTTCTGCATCCTTTGGTTGACAATTCTGCATCAAAATTTAACACCTCTACAAACAAAACAAGAATGTGTGGGTTGCCCTAGAGTAAGAGCCCTAGCATCTTACAGTACTTACTGGTACAGTAAGTGCCAACAGAGAGTTCAGTACNGACAGATGGAGGGAAGAGGTAGAAAGGAAGGTTGGGCTTCATCAGTGCATTCTGTGTGCATGTGTAAGAAATGTCCCAGTGAACACCATTAAAGTGTTACTAAAATTAAATTACTAAAATTAAAAAGATAAAGAAGTGGTCTCTTGTGCTTATGTGACTGGCTGAGTGTGTGAGAAGCTGATGGAAGCAAAGAGACATCAGTGGTCAATGTTCCAAAGCCTTTGACTAAAGCTTCCTCAGCCCAAGAAAACCACCCTGAGAGGTCACAGCACTGATATGAGGCAGTTACTTCTGTGAACACCCGACACTGGTGCTCAGGGTAGCATTAATGTTCACTGTGGCCAGGTCTCRGTGGGTGACAGAAACTGGGTTCCTCTGTCTGACAGGATCCCTGCACCTCAGAGCTTCCCAACTGACTTCCACCTCACACTCCCAGCTTCAGTCTGTGCCTAGATGATTTAAAAGCTGGAAGTTTTCACATTTCGAATAATTGTTGCTGTCCCTGCAGACACTGAGATGACCTGTACCCTTTTTGTTGTTGTTGCTGAGCAGCCCTCAATTCTCTTCAGATGACTACTGACTAGCCCATGTGTTATTTTACCTGTGACTACACTTCAGAAGGCCTGAGACAGCAAAGGCCTCCTTGAGTTTCCTGCTACCAATATTCTTGTAAAGTCACAGCACTAGTAGCTACTCAGAGCTTTGGCCCTACTCTAGGAGTCACTGTTCTGAGCACAGGTTCAGGGCTTCCTGGTTCTTTGTGAGGTCAACCAGGAGTCGCTTGTACCTTCTGGAGGAAGTGCCAGAGGACAGGCACAGTTTCTCTGCCGTTTTTCTGTTCCACGATGTGCTGCAGGTACTCCACTGTGATCTTCTTCCTGCAGCTCCAAATCTTCGAGCAATGAATTACACTTTTTTGAGGCAAGTTGAGCAGGAAGGTTGCTGGGTCCCCATATATGATTTTGGTCACAGGGTTGGACCTGATGCGCTCATCTTGGCTGATAAGAGTATTTATAGTTGGCAAGGTTTTGTCAAGGTGCTGGATGAAGAGAATAAAACAGAATTCTAGAATTGAGACATTGCTGCACATGGGCTATGGCTGCCCTCCGACCTTGCCTGTTGCATTGCTGCTTTCTGTTATAACTTAACAGTTCCTTGTAGGGTTTGGCCTCCCTGAATGCACAGGACTCAGACGCCCGCCTTACTGATTGCTTGCCTTCCATCGCCCTACTTTATTTCTGTTATGCTTTGTTCCTCTCAACAGTGTTCTTCTCTGACAGAAGAGTTTCATCTGTGACAACTGTGCATCCTGTAGGTCTCTTTTGCAGGGTAGTATATCTGCCTCATACTCTCACATCTAGCTCTCTAAAGCAAGCTGTAGGTCGAGGGCAGTGAAACCCGAGGCTCAGGGGAGTATCCTACAGTCCCTCCCCAGGGACGATGGGTAAAGATTACTCAGAAGATGAATGGGAGACCCCAACTCCTATTGTAGACAGAAGTGCCAAGCAATGGTCACAGCTTACCTTCAGTTCACGTAGAAGAAGACTTTCAAAATGCTTCTCCCAGTTGTTTCTGCATCCTTTGGTTGACAATTCTGCATCAAAATTTAACACCTCTACAAACAAAACAAGAATGTGTGGGTTGCCCTAGAGTAAGAGCCCTAGCATCTTACAGTACTTACTGGTACAGTAAGTGCCAACAGAGAGTTCAGTACRGAGGCGGTATCTAAGTACCCTAAGCATGCTGACAGCCCCAGATGCAGTCATCTGCTGCTATTGCCTTTGAGATGATTCCTTAGCTGCAGACAATCCCTGATTCCATTGCTGTCATCATGAAGCCATTCAGAACAAAACTTCTAACAACAGAACTTAACATCACAATCCCAGAAGCAGGGAAGAGAGGTGCCCAGTGCTCTACCATCAGCCACTCCAGCTCCTAACCACAGACCAACACCTATGAAGGTGGTGTAGATGCTAAGATAGTGGCAGCCTTCTAGAACGCCCTCATTTGTGTGAAATCACACCAGAACAACAGGCTTTCAATGAAATGAGGTTTTCTTGAATAGCAGATTCCTGTAATGCAGACTGGGGGGAAGGCCCCCGAAGAGTAGGCTCTGGTTGCGGGCAGCCCCTTTCCGGTTGTTGTTAGAAGGTTGGGGTGGTGGGTAACAGCACTGGCTTTGCAAGCCTGACAACCTGACTCTATCTGCAGCCCCACAGACACCTGGGATGGCGGCTTGCACCTGTAATTTCTACACTGCAAGATGGGCGGCGATGACAGGAGAATCTGAAGCTCACAGGCCAGCTATCCTTGAATATGCAGAGCAACAGCAGCAACAAGAGAGACTTCTCTCAACTAGGTGGAAGGAGAGAACCAACTCCCAAAAGTCCTCCAACCTCCACACATGCACTGAGCAGGTGTGCACCGCACCTTAATAAAATACACTCGATACCATTGTTTTTCCATTGATTTCTATTAAAAGATCACTGCAGGACTTTCCTTTCCACAGCTGTACAGAAAAGTTTGCCTATCATGTTCAAGGCCCCATGCATTAATCCCAGCACCACCAAAATCAAAGTTTTTTGTTTTTATTTGCAGTTAAGAAAAAGTCATTCTTTTTTTCTTTTTTGTTTTTTTTGAGTCAGGATTTCCCTGTGTAGCCCTGGCTGTCCTGGAACTCACTCTATAGACCAGGCTGGCCTCGAACTCAGAAATCCGCTTGCCTCTGCCTCCCAAGTGCTGGGATTACAGGCGTGTGCCACCACGCCCGGCTAGAAAAAGTCATTCTTAACAATGCCATCTTCATGGCTTTAAGGACGTCTCAGTGGTTAAGAACACTCCAAGAGTAGTTGCTAGAGGTCCTGAGTTCAATCCCAGCAGCTACATGGTGTCTTGGAATGGGATCTGATTCTCTCTTCTGGTGTGCATGAAGACAGAATACACATACACATAAAATAAATTAATAAATCTTTTAAAAACTAATAACATCTTTAGTGCTATTTATCAAATCATCTTGCATGCCCTTTCTTAGTAGCCTCTAATGCCTAGAACACAACGGTCAGCTCAATGAGCAGTGCTTGCTTTTTCTCAAATAAATTGTGAACACGGAAACAGCCCATGGTCAACTAGGAGAATTTGTGTGCATGGAAATGGTCCATTGTCAACTAGAAGACTGGTCTACAACCAAGGAATTTTTAGTAAAAATCAGAAGCAAGGCTAATGACTGGTTCTTGGGTGTGATTCTTGCTTGGCATGTCTCCAACACAGTAGGTTTGCATTTGTGTGCAAACACTCCCAAGTACCAAAGGTCGAAGATCCTTGTTAGGTGCATGGTGGTTTGAGAACAGAGTGACTTCTTCAGCCTGCTAGTAGGAGTTCAGGCTTCTGTTTCTCCCAGCCCCTCTCTCTTATTTAAAAGATTTTCCTGTGAAGCCCAGGCTATCTAAGAGCTCAGGTACTAGATTACAGTTATCAAGTCTATGGTCCTCACTCACTCAGGASTCATGGGCTGGCATTCCTTAGCYTAGCTTAGCTCTGTCCCCTTTGCTTACTCTTGTGCTGCTCCTTGAGCAAGCTGCTCAGGACGAGGTGTACCACGTGAGTGGTCTCGTCTGCACTCTTGCCCAGCATCTTGGTTAGCTGTTCCAGGTTTCTCTGGATGTGCTGCTGTAGGAAGTCTTGTGGGTCCTGGACCTGAGGCTTAATGATATTCATCAGGGCCTGGGAATAATGAAACAAAACATTAAAAATATCTCATATATAGTGGAGATGGTGAGCCTAGCAGAGGCCAGGAAGATGAAGACGCCAGCATCAAATCAGAGGATGACTTCTAAGCATGGCGTAGCAACAGAGATGGGAGAAGGAACAGGCCGACGCTGCCTGTGGGGTTATCTGAGACATCAACCTTGAATTTTTTGTCCTCTTAGCTAGTATTTATATGGTAGAGATGCAGCATGGATGGCCTTAGCTTCTCTATGCTGCTCTCTGAAAATAAACTTTATCATCGAATCCTTACACYTTGTGTACAGGTGACACCGAGTCGCTCTTAAAATCTTTTTTTAATTTATTTTATATATGTGAGTACATTGTTGCTGTCCACAGACTCACCAGAAGAGGGCATCTGATCCCATTACAGATGGTTGTGAGCCACCATGTGATTGCTCTGAATTGAACTCAGGACCTTTGGAAGATCAGTCAGTGCTCTTAACCACTGAGCCATCTCTCCAGCCTGACATCGAGTCTCATAATGCAAAAAACAAGTTGGTTATCAGTTAAAAAGAAAACCGGACTTTGTATCCTTCCATGGTAGAATTCTTATCTCAAGAGCACCATGAAAAATACTAATAAAAAAAGAAATGGATTTTACATAATCTGAAAAGTACTTCATCCCATTCTGTGCCATGGCGGAAAAGGTTAGGCTTCTAGGATCTGACAGCCTAGGCACCCTCAGCGTCCTCCTAAGCCATGGGCACAGCTCACGACATAAGGGCTGACAAGAAACAATAGCAAACTCTTCTCTAGCAGCTCAAGAGAACTCTTGAGTAGCAGCTTTTTACAAATACCTGGGGATTCTGGGTAGCTCCCACAAGCATAGCCAAGTGAGTGAGTAGCCGGGTGAGAATAAAGACCACTGGGGACTGCCCTCGGTCAGAAGCTTCTGCTGCACCACTGGACCGTGGGCTCCCCAACACGTGGCCAGTCTGCGTTCTGTCCTCAGTGTTTCTGGAAAGAAAGAGAAGAGACTAGGTGAAGATTGGAAGAAGTTTATCTTCTAAGCTCTAGGGCGATGTCCCAGACCCTCAGGAGCATGGAACCCTACTTCCATGCTCCAAGGAAACAACATTAAAAGTTGTTGTCGTCGTCGTCGTCATCGTCCCCCCCACCTCCCTCTTCTTCCTTCTCCTCCATCTTGGCCTGTGATGCCCGACTATACATCTTTTCAGACCTCCCTTCTGGCTGGTCGACAGCCCAACACTCCGTTTCAAGTGGCTACATGAAATGGCTGCTGCTGACACCCAAGGAGGCATCAGGAAGAGGCGTGCGTCCGTCCCTGGGCAGCTAGAGTTTGGAACATTTTGCAGCCATGTTCTATTTTCTGCATTCTTCTCATTTCCCCAATAATTGGGATCCAAGGTCTGGTAGAACATTTTGCATCATATATAGTAGGTGGGAGATACAGTGTGTACATTCAGTTGCAAAAATACTGCATGTCAAGGACATTCAACTTAGAAGCAGCTTCAACGACACCAGAAGTACTAGAACACACTGCTGTAGACAGGAAGCCCCCCAATCAGTCATAAGAAGTAAGGAGCTCCATTGTGTCAGAACTGTGGGGTCAGACTTATCTGTCTAGACTTACCTACAGCACTCATCTGTGACAGGCCTTGTAGACAGTCTAGATGACTGTGAGCACATGGGGACAGGAGTGGCATTCTGTCTAATTTCTGTGTCATGTTACATAACAGGCAGTTTTTACTAAGGATTTCACGATGTCCTGGTGTCTTAGAACCTACCCCTCACACAAACCAAGGTAGGACAAACCAAGGTAGGTATGGCAATATTTGGCAAGCTTGATTGTGTGTCATTTATTTTCCTTACACTTTGAAAAACAAAAACAAGCTAAGTGTGGTGGTATGCCCCTGAAATCCTAGCACTCAGGAGACTGGGGCAGGTCTGGGCCACATAGCAAGTACCAGGACAGCCACAGATATAGTATGAGATCCTATGCATAAAAACAAAAACCAAAACAAACAAAACCCCCAGACTGCAGCAGTTGGGAAGATGAGAGAGAACTAAGTCTGGTGGTTTACAAGTTCAAGTTAGGCGGCATGTGCTGAGATGGGCACGTGATGGCTCAGTGTGTCGGACCTGACTTTCCTCCCAAGTCAGAGCATCTGCTTATGGAAAAATATTTGTACAAGGAGTAAGCCTGACCCACAGAACATGTCAGTATCGGTAACTGCTAATATGCCAGCCATGTTGCATTTAGGACCAGTGACAGCACCTTACAATTTCCCAGTGACAGGGACTTTGGCACTGATGCCATATATGACACAGATCCAGAAGGGCAATTGTATCTGTGACACAAGTTAGCGACAGTTTAGAAAAAAAGAGTAGAAGCAGTCCTGAAGCCCAGGGCTGATTACTAGCAGGGAAGAAGCAGCTCATGTACCTGATAACATGGAAGCCCTCACGCGGCTTGTGATCACGGCCTCCAATCGGAAGATGACAGTCCGGGCAGATGCTCTCTTGCATGGGCTGGCCACACTAGAGTGAACACAGTGTTGTTTTATCCACGAGAGCTGTTGTGTAACAACCCTGCACTGCCATAGAAAGGGATGGTTCCTTCGTGTGCATATAACTCTGGGGACAGGGTGGGCATTCTAAGTACGGTAACAGTGGTGCAAACTTTTACGAAAAGTAGACATAAAACTGAGTTTGAACCCCAAATTGATTGACACAGTATAGGAAAAGTTAAAGCACAGTTTTTCTTTCTCACACCCACCTCTTTATTCCTCTCTTGTATCTGGACACTCATCTTAGGCTTTACAACCTAACATCATAAGAAGCAGCAGTACTCACTTTCAGCCTTATGTTTTAAAAAATATACGATGGCAATTAAAAAAAAAATCCAACCATAACATTTATTATTTGCAAAGGCCCCTTTAAAAAGGTTAGATGGTATAGCTCTGTACTGTGTGACACACAGCTCACAGCACACCAGCACAGTCACAGACGCCCAGAGCCTGGGCCAGCCTGGGGAAGAATCCTTTTCTGCCTCGTTCCATGGACAAGGAAGTACATTAGTCTCAGAAAAGGTGAGGTTTTTGCCTCAGTC
>BDUI01000115.1:127259-139782 GCA_002335545.1 Apodemus speciosus | reverse complement strand
TGCTTCTCATTTCCCGGGCCTCTGGAGCTTCATGTGCTAGGGCGCACAAGCTGTGATTCCTGACCCCACCCTGCAAAGCACAGAGACCTGAGATAAGAGCAGGACCACTCTGCAGTCTGTAAGGCACAGGGACTAGCCTGCTGTGGCTGGGAGTGGCTCTGAACRGATCCAGAGAAAGGGGAACTAGAAGCTGGTTTTGACAAGATCAAGGAGGAATTGCCCTGAACACAAAGCGAAGTTTCAAAAACTTTCTGTGCGCAGCGGGGCCATCGTCAGGACGTGACCAAGATTTTCCCTCTCTTTTAGAGTCAAAATCGCGCCTTTGGACGCCAGAGTCTAGAGAAGGAGCTATGGAGCTGGCTGCTGCCACCAAGGTCCTTTCTTGCCGCTTGGCCCTGCTGTGCCTGCTGTCTGTCTGTCTGTGTTCAGGAAGACAAGGTGAGCTCCAGAGACCCTATGGGGGCAGCGGGGTGGGTGATGAGAGCCTGGGGTCGGGAGCGGGGGTGGACGTGGGGGTGGGGATGGGGGTTGGGGGAGGGTCCTCAGGTCTACTGCCCAGAGGTGAGCAGCTGTTTACTTAAGCCCAGTACTTACTTTGTCTAGTGAGAAGACACACGAGGTCACCAGCGGACTCAGCTCAGGAATCTGGCTCTCAGTCCCCAGAAGAACGTGCTCCACAAAGAGGGCAGTGGAGAAAATGCGATTCCACAGGGCTCTGTCAGAGAGGGGTGTTACCCAGTGAGTCCTGACAGGGGAGCCTGAGCTACGGGAGAACAGGGACTGTCCCCTGACCTTGACAGCCCACTCCTTCCCCACATGCCATACCTGCCCCTGGGGTCCCTTCTACATGGAAACAGCATGTCCACTTCCTACCACTCCCAGGACCATTCTCTTCCTGGGTCTTTAGAATCAAATGAGAATACCCAGCACTTGAGAGAGGGTCCACCATTAGGCAGGTGAATGAGGATAATGTCACTCCTGTCCCAGAAAGGCCTGCCCATCTTCCTCAGTTATGCTGTAAGGTTTAGCAGGATCCATGGGTGAGCACAGGCCAAGTGCAGAGAGGCAGGCTCCTGCTCACCTGACTTCCTGGGCGACACATCTGGTCATGTGCCCACTGTCTCGCAAGTACCCTTCTGAACAGACAAGCTCCAGGGGCGTGGACAGATTCTTCACGAGCTGTAACCAAACCTTGGGGCTTGGCTTCAGGATGTCTCCCTTGAGCATTTCAGCACAGGCCATTGCTGCAAATGCATCCAGTGTCTGCGACAAGGAGAACAGGCATGTGACGAAGCAGGATGCTCTTCTCTACCACCACACCCTGCACCCCAAGTCTCATGCGTTCTGGGGTCCAGGCTTGAAACCTACCCCTCCATTGCTTAGCAGATATGCCCATAGAGAATCTATTTAGGACATGGCTCCGAAAGCCCTCTGCTCCCAGGATGGAATCTAACGCTCTCACTGAGGGGAGGACAGGTGGCCTTCCCTAAAAGAACACATACCATTTCACACCCAGCCAAGTTGTGCTTCTCTGCAGCTTGACTGAGGCTGCTCAGAACCTGGGGGTGGATGGTCAAAATTCTGGAGAAGTTCTGTAGCCGGGTCTTGAAGTGCTGATAGGCAAGGTGCACCCAGGGCAAGGAGAGCCCTGCTTCAGGCGTTCCTGAAGCCACTTGGAGCTCACCGAGGCAGGACGACAGGGCCATGTGCAGAAACTGGAGACAAAAGAATTTTAGTACATAACTGTACATGATAGAGACATGATTTCCTGTGGAAAATCATAAATATTCAAAGGTGTAGAAAAGAAAATTGGAAAATCCCCTGGTTGCTTTTTGGTGGAACTTTATGGGCGCTTTCCCCACTGGCACCCTAAACTGGTGTGTCGCCTAGTTTTGTGTCAACTTGACACAAGCTAGAATTATCTGAAGGAAGGGAACCTCATTTGAGAAAATGCCTGCATAAGATCCAGCTGTAGGACATTTCTTAATTAGTGATTGCTTGGAGAGGGCCCAACCCACTATGGGCAGTGTCACACCTGGTCTGGTGGTCCTCAGTGCTATATAAAAGCAGGCAGAACAAGCCAGTAAGTGGCACCAGTCCGTGGCTTCTGCATCAGCTCCTGCCTCCAGGACCCTGCTGTGTCTGAGCTCCTGTTCTGACTTCCGTCAGTGAGGAGTGAGATGGAGCCGTAAGCCAAACAAACCTCCCCTGCTACTGCATTCTTGCCTGTGCCTGTGGTGGCTGCAGCAACAGGACCTTAACTAAGACAACTGGGGTTGTTTCGTTCCTAAATTTTTTACTCAGTCTTATATTTTAAACACCCCTCCAACACTAGTCAACTCAGATAACATTGTTTTAATGGTTGGCAAACACTCACATTAAAAACTCCACACTTGAATCTGCTCCCTCCTTTATTCTTATTGATTTGAGAAAAAAGTGGGTTTTTTGTGCAGAGATTTTCTGTGCAGCTCTGCCCTGGAACTTAGTATGTGGATCAGACTGGCCTCAAACTCATAGAGATCTACTCTGCCTCCCCAGTACTGGACTCGAAGTCACGTTTCATCACATTTACCACAGGGTCTTCCTATGTAGGGCAGGCTGGCCTTGAACTTACAATCCTTCCTTGGTCTTTTGGATCCTAGGATTATAGGGGTGTAAAAAAGTATTTATCTCTCCCTCTTTTTTTTTTCCAAAATTAAATTTTCTAATTCCATATTCTTAGAAAGCAAGCTGACAAGAGCTTCCCTGCATCCACGCCCATCTCAAACAGTGCTTGCATCAAAGACGGCGTTGACACGCTCTGGTCGCTGTTGTTGGGGGACCATCATCAGGTGATCAACATGTCTTTGCCTCTGCCTTCACAACATTGACTCTTATCTATTTTTAAAGTAGCTTTTTCTTTACTACTTTAAGATTTTTTATATTTAGTTATGTGTGTGCGCACACATGTACTTATATATACAAGTACCCAAAGAGGCAAGGCCAGAGGAGGGGTTGGATCCTCCTGAAGGTAGAGATACAGGCATTTGTGAGCTGCCTGAAGTGAGTGTTGGGAACCAAACTTAGACGCACTGGAGGAACAGTGAGCACTCTCAAGCCCGGAGTCATCTCTCCAGCCCTGGAGCCTCCCTTGCGAGGCAAGGACTAGGTTCAATCCCTAGTGTCTCTCACAGCCACGCCCACACTCAGATCAGCTTTGTAAGTATGAAGGACGGCACTGAGAACTGGTTACATTGTACTTAGCAGCAGGACTRACAATGGATGCCATAGATCTCGGCATCTACGATAGTTTCTATCCCCAGGTGGCTTCTAAGTTTCACAAATCAAACAAGGCTAAGTTCTTAATGACTCGGGTAAATTGCATTCACTTCTGACGCCTTGGTTGTAGTGTGCTCTCAAGTTTGTACCTATGCAGTGAAGCAGGAAGGTTTTAGGGAGTCCAATGCAACAACTGTTCCAGTGAATTTCATTATTAATATCATGTGGCCCAGGCTGGTACTGAACTTACTAAATGACACAAGGTTTGGTTCTAGAAGGCACTGTGGAGGCTGAGGGCCTGGCCGTGAGTGTTCCATGCAGTTCTGTGTCTGATATGAGGACGTGCTCCTGCCCATATTATATAAGTTCCACTCTTAACCCTGACTCCACACCTACCATTAACTCCTCCTGTGAAGACACTTTCATGGTCAAGAGAAGGAAGTCCTTCAAGTATCTCTGCAGGAGTTCCTGCTGTTGTGCCACAGAGAGCTGAGTAAGAAACATGCCCAAGGGAGTTTTCTGGAAGATTTCCACGAATTTCTTCGATGATCCTGCAGAGAGGAAGACAGACAGGCATGAGCAAGAAGAAACCGAGTCTATGGAAGAAGTTACTGCCCCCAAAAGGAGCCATTATATTCAGGCTGGAGAGGCGGTGGCTCTGCTGAACTGGAGCCCAGGGACAATATGGCACTCGCCACTGTCCAGATGGTGGGGAAGACAAAGAGGCAGAGCTACTGTTAAAGTTAGGTCACAGTCAGCCAAGCCAGCCCGGAGGGAGGAGAGCACGTGAGAGCTGCAACTGTGCTACACAGCTAGAGTTCCGGGTGAGGAGGAAGGCGGCCGCTCCTTGGCCACAGCAACTAGAGCCCGCCTTCCCACAGCTCTGGTCACATGCTGCCCCAGATGAGCAGGGGCAGATGGACTGTAGTCAGGGACAGGAAGGTGCTTCCTAGCAGTGGGCAGAGCGGTGTGTAGTCTGCGGCTTGGGAGGAAGGCGCTGTCCGAGAGAATGGGATCTGCACGGCCGCTGTGTACCTGCCTTGGAAGTGGTTCAGTCATTGGTGTGGGCTACATCGGCGGGCCCACATGCAGTGTCATTGCTCACATGTGCCCTGAGATCAGGGTGACAGTTGTGAATGTCAACGAGGCGAGGATCAAGGCATGGAATTCTCCAACCCTTCCTGTTTATGAGGTAGCACTCTTGAGCAGCTCTTTGTTCTTATGCTTGTATTTTCTTACAGTGTTGGTTAACTATTTTATATACACTCCTATTGTGCAATCTACAACTGCAACCAAGTCAATAAAAAAGAAAGGGAAGGTGCTTCCTCAGGAGAGAAGGCAGATGCACGCCTGGAAGCCAAGATCAGCGTGGAGAGGCTGCGCCAGCCTCTGGTGAGCGCTGAGGGGTACTTCTTGCAGAAAACAACTTTTCACAAGATGTTTGGATGCCATTTTTTCTAGACAGACAATGGCCAAATCTCTCACATGTGACAGCAGGGTACTTTGTGACTAGGAGGACCTTGCAGCTCCATAGGGAGGAGGATGCTTTGCTCTGGTTGCCGGCATTTCCTGATAAAGTTCTACAATAGGGACACCTCCCAAGGCTGTCACCTTTGTTATCTAGAAGTCTCAGATGAGAATAACCTTCCTACATCAGGAACCAAACTCTCTCTCTGATGTATCATGACCTATTTTGTCATGCCCCCAAACGGAGACTTGCTCCTTCAACAAAATTTTAATTTATGCTTATATGTATTTGTGCATACACATGCATGTACTATGGTTTATTTTGTGCATCTGGCCCTTTAAAGCATCCCTAGTTGCTGGTCAACTGGCCCTTTAAGAATTCTTAGCTATTGAACTGCTTGATACACCTTCAGTGTTGGTTGCCTCTTGGATTTCTGGAAACAGGATGGGTTTTTAAAAGCCAGCTGAGGCAGAGAAAAGGGGATGAGGGGCTGGCAGAGTGAGAGGAGAAGGCAGCTGGTGCAGAAGACATTGTTAGGAGAGAGATGAGCCAGGAGAGGCTGAGCTGAGCAGACAGGCTCCAATGGTTGTAGTCTGGAGCTGCTGGTATTGGGACCACTGGGAGAAGGGAGCGTTAAGCAGACTGTTGGGGAACCGAGGGAGGAGTGCTTGGGAGGAACCTTTGAAGGGGCTGGGCTGGAAACTGGGAGGAGGGCTGGCAGGGAGTTAAGAGAATTAGTTATTGTTTGTAAAACATGACAGGGGACAGCTTGGRTAGTCAGTTCTCTCCTCCCACGTAGGTCCTAAGGATTGAACTCAGGTTATCAGGCTTGGCGGCAGGTCCCTGTACTCACTGGGCCATATTGTCAGCGCTTTAACAGAAACTTTTAAATGGAGGAATAATAAACTGGAGGCTACTCCACATCCAGAGTGTTAAAACTAAATCCTCCAAAATTGTCCTGCCTTGAACAGGTTAATTCATCTGCCTTGAGGTGGTCATAGGGTAACCTTACCCTCCGTGTCTGTGATATACTGAGCCTGCATCCAGAGCTCCTCCAGGTAGTCCCTGATCCTCCAGCTGAAAGGGACAGCATTGTAGGCATCCTTGAGCAGGTTCATGTGGCTCTGCACCAGGATGAAGGACATCTCACTGTTGGACCTGCAGCAAGGCAAATGAGAATACGGTTGCTGAGATGGAGCTCGACTCTGGCTGCTGTGTACAACTGACACCAGCCCTTAGTCCTGAGAGAGCTCTGCTGGGGGGTGACCCTGTACTTGCCTATGTGGGTGATATACTAGGCAGCATTTCAGGACAGAAGCGCAAGGATAGAGACACGGGAGGGCATGGGCATGGTTGTCAAGTTATGCTGTGCAAACATGAGGCCCGACCTGAATCTAGATTCCTAGCACCCACCCCCTTTGAAAAAGTAGGTGCAGTTGAACACACTTGAAATCCCAGTACTGGGAAGGCAGAGATGAGGGATAATTTCTAGTCTTGGCTGTCCAGGCGATAGGTAAGCTTCAGATGAGAGAATCGCTCTCAGAAATTGAGGGGGGTGGGAGAGATGGCTCAGCAGTTCAGAGCACATTCTCCTCTCTCAGAAAGCCTGAGTTCGGTTCCTAGCACTCGTATCAGATGGCTTAAGCTACATGTAGCTCCAGCTCCAAGGGTTGTTTTTGCCTCTGTGAACAACTATGTAAACACACACACACACACACACACACACACACACACACACACACACACACACCCCTTTAAGGGAAGGTGTAGAGTGACGAAGGAGGGGAGCCAGGGCTACCCTTGGCCTCCACATGCATGCTCACTTATGTGCATATGCACATAAAACTAACACATTTTTTAAAATAAAAAAACTTAAACACATGGTATTCAGGGACTCTGCTATAAAGAAACTCGAGGGAAACCCCTATCTACAGACCAAAGAAAAAGTGGAAACAGGAGACAAGTAATGTACCCAACTTTCTATGGCAGAACCAGGCCTTCTGTGCCCTTCCTACCTGTCCCCTTCTCATAAAAGCAAGGCAGTCACTTACCTGGTGCTATTCAACACAAGAGGGATGCTCAGGAACTTAATGTCACTGTAAATAAACATCCAAAGATCTCGAGCCCAGGCCGGGGACTCTGGCTGGGCCAGTAGCTCCAGGTTGCCATCTCTATCGATGTGAGATATCATGCTCGCCAGGATGGGGGTGACCACATCTTGGACCCGCTTCCAAAGGGTATGCCTGCAACAAGGAAAGAGGGAACCCCCTATGGTTAGGATAACCATGACATGCATGCTGTCTCCACATTCCCTTCCTGAGGTCCCCACATGAAAACCAGAGCAAGAGCTTTCCAACATTTTCAAGAATGGAGAAAGCAACTGGAGAGCTGGCTCAGTGGTTAACAGTATGAGCTGCTCTTCCAGAGGACCTGAGTTGAGTCTTAACACACACACGGCAGCTCACAACCACACGCAACTCCAGTTCTAAGAGATCTGCAGGTGCTGCTCAGGTGCACATGCATGCAAAACACTCATAAACAGAAAATGAAGCTTTTTATTAAAAACAGAGGAAGAAGGGGTGGTGGGGAAAGAGGGTTACCAACAGGACCGTAGAAGATTAGAGGAAGAACCTAGGCTCACAGCTGTGACAAAACAAGCGTCAGCAAGCTGAAGGCACCACCTTGTTTTTATATCTAGCTGTTTGCAAAGCCATTTCTACTAATGATGAAAACAATGCCCAGATTAGCTGAGAAAGAGACTTCCTGCAGTTAGCAACAAAACAAAAACCCAAAGTCGGCTTTCTCAACGTCAGGAAACACCTCCTGGGACATAATTCTAAGGCGTCTATGCTCTGCACATGTGTGCTCTGCACATGTGTGCTCTGCACATGTGTGCTCTGCACATGTGTGCTCTGCACATGTGTGCTCTGCACATGTGTGCTCGATACTGCCACAGTCACTGTGTGAATTATCCACCGTTTGCTGCTGATGTGCCAGGAGCTGGGATGGCAGGCAGTGGGAGAGCAGCAGCTTACCAAAACCAGGCCTGAGTTCACCCTCCGGTCCCATGCCAAGGAGATACACATACACAATAACTAAGCCTATAATTGATTATAAAATTGTAATAAAATAAAAGAATTTTTAAGTAATCTTAGAGATTGATACCTAGTGTTAGTATCTAATCTAGAGAATTTGAATTGAAGAGATGTTATCTACCGAGGAAGAAAACAGACACCTCAGTGGATTAAAGAAAAAAAAAATCTACTGAAGAAGAAAACAGTCGCCTCAGTGGACAAAGCCATCCCTTGGCTTAAGGAGCACACACGAAACAGGGACCAGAAGAGACAAGAACAAAGGTGTGTGGCGAAGGCTGAGGACAATCTGGGAACAGCTGACCCGAGGCTGGGAGAGCCTCACCGCCAACGGACTGCAGACTTAGATAAACAAAGAAACACAGAGCTCAGAGTGCTGGTGAGCTCTACCCAATCAGCACAAGACAGACAAGCAGGCTTCAAGGCCTGCCAACCAGAGGACACATGTATGTTAAAATGGGGCAGTTGTAAGCTGTTCCTGGGACACCCAGTGACCAGAGTGAGAGGCAGCCACTGGTGAAGCTGCAGAGATGAGCAAGCACTGCACCAAGAAGCCAGGCTGCCAACTTGGCTCACGAATCCCAAAGACCAAATTCCAGATCAAAGGGGTGGAGAAAAAGGAGAGGTGGTATATGGATTTTAAACTTATTAGCAAGATGAGGAGCAGCCACAGGAAGCAACTGGTTTTGATATCAGGTCTTACAGGTCCCTTCAAAAAATGGAAAGAAGGAAGAAAGAGGATGAAGAAGTAACTGAAACAGAAAAGCCCCGGAGTGGAGCCAGCACCGCCAGCTTCCAGTGCCACAACAGTCATCCCCAGTCGGCGGGCTCAAAGGCCAAGACAGGTCTGCGTCCCTTGTGGGATCCCTGTCTAGTATAGAAATGAAGACAAAGCCTCTGGGGGCCTGAGGTCCTCCAGAGACCCGTGATACCTCCGCCCTCCAACACAGGCTCTTCAAAGCTCCTCAGAAGACCAGAGGAAATGGTCAGTTTTGTAGAAAAAGAACCACAGACAATAAAGTACTCTCCTGGTTCCTAATGCTGTAGATAGTGTTACCTCAAGCAATAGTGTCATTGCCAGCTCAGGGTCCCAGCCTCTGAGAGCATCACTTTCTATGGCTTATGACATATTGGCAAACACATCCCACAGGAATAGATGAGCTTGGAGTTTCTCTGAATATTTTTATTACAGAAAAAGTTTAATAAAAGACCAGCAATTCCCCATATAGCCATGATTCAGGTTCATTTAAGGCCCTCGGGAGGGCAAGTTCCAGCTCAGATTTGCTCAGGGGTCTAGGAAGAAACACCTGGGCACTTATCCTTGATATAGATTCACACCAGCAAGAGTACATCACTAATTAAGAGTCCCACCAGCAAGAGGAGTCCCACCAGCAGGAGCACATCACTGGCATCATGCAAAGGCCAACACACTTCTTGCTTCTTTTACCCTTGTTTGTACCTGAAGGTGCCTGCCTCCTGCAGGGCATCCTGATTTGCAGCCTCCCTGGTGACCCACTCCTTTAAACTGCTGACCTGGTTCTCTTCTTGCTTGTTTAGAAGAACATGGAGGCGCTTCTTAGATTCCCGCAAAAAAGAAGCTGTGGAGACAGGGCCTGTTTTGTCCTACTCATTCACACTAGGTTGTTGGGCTGCCCATCACAGTTCTTGGCACACCTTACCCAAGAGGAAACTGCTTACTCTTTGGCCAGGCAAGTTCTATAAAAGAACCTGACAGATTACCATGGATTCCAACTTTATCTGCTGCTTTGGTCAAACCCAAGATGCCTGAAAGGGCATCCTGTCTACTAGGTAGATGATTTAGCACTTGGAGCACAGCGCTTACCATTGCCTGTGTTGTCTTCATTTAAGAGGCCAAGAAGAAGGGTGACTCTCCTCATGTTGCGTGCACAGCTCTCATTCTGGTCTCTGAGCATCCCCACAGCACCCTGCACACAGCTGCGCACCAGTCTGGTGGTGTCTAGGACCTGTGAACACTGACAAAGGAAACAAGACTTCTACTGTGCCGATTCCAGTCTGGACAAAGGCTAGGCCACACACACAAGATGGTGGTTTTGTGTTAGCAATCATGTGGCCCCAGGTGGTGGGTAAAGTTGGCAAAAGTTACACTAAAACCTACCTTACCAGCCATACCTCCTGATGGCTGGCTTCAGCAAGTGAAGAAAGGATGAAGGGCAACGTAGAGGGGCTGATTCCCTTACACATCCATTGTGGAAGGAGGAGAGGGCTCAGATTAACCCCATTGTCCCTTCCCTCCAATCATAAATACAGGGGTTTCTTTAACTCCCAGGCAAGAGGTCGAAAACGCAGCTCAAGCGTCTCCCTTAGCTAATGGCAAAAGCGGGACTCACATCACAGCCTCCTGGGTCAGAGGCCTTTCTCGTCTCCTCTGAGCCTTCCACTTCCATTTGTTCCTCGGCCACGTCCCCTGACTGGCTGGTCTCTGTCTCCATCTCCTCTGGGTCATGCTCTACTAGACAGAGGGCAAGGCAGACATGTTCAAGTCAGCATGCAGGACCAGACTGTCTGCGTTTATACCCAGATTGGGACTTGCAGGCTTCCTTGTCCCTGTCTGCGGAGATGGCCCTAGTAAAGTGAACATGTGCCTTGTAGGTCAGCTCCAACTCCAGGCGCAGGCACTCCCCAGCCTGGGCTCTCAAAGCTGGCAAAGGAATTGTACCGTAGCCTGGCATGCTGTGGCACACTCGGGTGGGCACTGCCGTGAACTCTCCTGAGGGCCAGGGGCTGGAACAGCAGAGTGGCTCTGCATCTAGCACCACGGCTGGCATTTTCCCTCTTGTCACCTACACAAGTCCCCAGACGACTGTCTTGTGACTCACTCTCAAGTTGGTTCACTGGCTTGAACAGCTGGCTGATGGTGACATTCTGCAGTTTGGTGACATCTGAAGCCATAATTGTTGATCTGCGGAGATCATCAATATGTACCGACCGCCATAGCCCTGTGAACAGTCATGGAAATCGTCTATAACTTAGTTGTTTTCTTCTTGTCATTTATAAACAAAATATAATATCAACCTGGCTTTTATGTTAATTTATTTATATTCATGGTTATTTTGTGTATGTATGTATATGTATTTGTATGTGTGCACACATATGCCATAAAAGCACTTGTGTGGATTCAGAAGGTAACCTGTGATCATTGGTTCTCTCCTTCCATCATGTAGAGCCTGGGGAATCAAACTCAGATGGTCAGGACCCAAAGTAAGCACCTTTACCTGCTCAGACGTCTAGCTGGGCTAACCCAGAATTTTGTTTAAAAGATTAATTTTTATGTACTTGAGTATTTGRCTACATATATATGTTCACCATGTGTGTTCCTATGACCTTGTGGGTCAGAAGAAGGCATCGGATCCTCTAGAACTACAGATATAGATGATTCTGATCTACCACACGGGTGCTAGGAATCAAATCCAGGTCTCCTAGACCAGTAGCCCGAGCTCTTCATCTCTGTGCTATCTCTCCAGCCCCCTAACTGGGATTTTTAATGCACTACTGCTGAAGGGGTCATCAGTACCCGAAATCCAGGCATTAGGACATATGAGAAATCATAAGCTCTGCCAAGATCAACCTAAGTACTGTTTAAGACCTAAAATAATCTCTTAAAAAGGGTCCATGGGTGACGCTAGCCCCCCCCCCACTCATATCTTACTGTAGCCACCACATCATTAGTAAAGGCACATGAGGTGCTGGTATTTCTGACTTCTGGAACACACCCATCTCTTAGCAGGAGAGAGCTGGGTAATAATATAAAGATAAGATTTTTCCCACAAAAAAAAGTCAGTGCACAAAACCAAAGGGGCATGAAGGGCAAGCTGATGTGTTGGTGCTGGTGGGGTGGGAAGATCTCGGCATCCCTACAGTGTTGGTGCTGGTGGGGTAGAGAGATCTCAGAATCCCCACATCATGGAGGGGGAAATCAGAGGCAGCGCTGGCCTAAGGCAGACAAGGGCCTGCTGAAGCCACAGACGTGTGCCTAAGCTTGCTTGGTTTGGCTTGTTTGCTTTTGTGCTTTTGATAGAGGTCTTTTTGTATAATCCAGGCTGGCATCGAAGATGCAGCCCTCCTGCCACAGCCTCCAGAAATGTGGGATTACACGTGGGTGCAACCACCATACCCAGCTAACCGTGACTGGGTAAGAAATCAAATTGYTACTCAACAGTATTGTTGGAATTCAAATTCTAATTTCAGACACAAGATCATATAAGAAATACCTCAAATACTACATAAAAAATCACATTCTTCAGTGTCGTGGTCCTACCTCCATGGAACCCCACGTATGCTGTGCCACTTCCCATTCGTGACAGTTTTGTGATAAAATAAACAAAGACGAAGTCCTTTGTTCCCAGTGTTTTGTTGATTTCATTGATGGCAGAATACCTGTTTAATGAACACAAATCAAYACCATGCAAACAAACCCGCGTTGGGAGCTGGCTGGCATGTGCCCTATGAGCTGACAGGGGCCATCTCGTTCTCCCACTTTTAGGAGCTTGAATGCAGTTCACACCCCTAGGATGAGGTGGGCTCACTTCCTAACCCTTCCAGAATCCTCTGCTCAGGATTAGAATTTCTTCCTGAATGAAACCCTGTGCTTTCTGGGCTTTGCCCGGCTGTGACTTGGGCTCCTGGCCTTTGTGTGGATCCCTAAAGAGGGCTGCCATTGTAGCAC
>BDUI01000114.1:537003-550433 GCA_002335545.1 Apodemus speciosus | reverse complement strand
ATTATCATCAAGGCAGGAGCATGGCAGCATCCAGGTAGGCATGGTGCAGGAGGAGCTGAGAGTTCTACATCTTCATCTGAAGGCTGCTAGCAGAATAATGGCTTCCAGGCAGCTAGAATGAGGGTCTTAAAGCCCACGCCCACAATGACACACCTACTCCAACAAGGCCACACCTCCTAACAGTTTCATTCCCAGGACAAGTATATACAAACCACAACAAGAACCTTATACATAAAGTAATTTATGTAGATATCCCACATGTATGTTTATGAAATACATTCATATACACATATATTGTAGCGAAAACAATGTATTGCCTAAATTATTTTCAGCTTTGTCTCTATTTACTACTTAATTTGTTGCTTGAGTTCTGAGAGAACAACATGGAAGTTTCCTCTGGGTGTTTTTGATTGACAATTTCTCTTGTTTTCTTATCCACATTTTTGCAAAGTTGAAAATTTATGAATACTTTAATGATTGACATATTCCTCTAATGGATTAATGCAATACGGAATGTTCCTCATGGCCTCATAATTTTTGTCAGTTTTATTATTCATATTTAAATTTTATACCTACTTTATTTAAATGGCCATTTTCTTCATGTATTTTTCCAGTTTTTATTAGATATTTTCTTTATTTACATGTCAAATGTTATCACCTTTCTTCGTTTCCCCTTCGAAAACCCCCTATACCATCCTCCCTCCCCCTGCTCACTAACACCCCCACTCAGGCTTCCCTGTCCTGGCATTCCCCTACACTGGGGCAACGAGCCTTCCCAGGACCAAGGGCCTTTCCTCTCATGCCCAACAAGGTCATCCTCTGCTACATGTGCAGCTGGAGGCATGTACTCTTTGGTGGGGTTTAGTCCCTAGGAGCTATGGGGGTACAGGTTGGTTCATATTGTGGTTCATCCAATAGGTCTGCAAAACCCTTCAGCTCTTTGGGACTTTTCTCTAGCTCCTCCACTGGGGGCCCTGTGCTCAATCCAGTGGTTTGGTGACAGCATCCCCCTTTGTATTTGTCAGGCACTGGCAGAGCCTCTAAGCAGACAGCTATATCAATCAGCTCCTGTCAGCAAGCACTTGCTGGCAGCTACAATAGTGTCTGGGTTTAGGAACTGTTTATGGGATGGATCCCCAGGTGGGGCAGTCTCTCTATGGTCTTTCCTTTGGTCTCTGTTCCACACTTTGTCTCTGTGTCTCTTCCCATGGGTATTTTGATCCCCCTGCTAAGAAGGACCAAAGCACCCACACTTTGGTCTTCCTTATTCTTGAGCTTCATGTGGTCTGTGAATTGTATCTTGGGTATTCAGAGTTTGGGGTCTAATATCCACTAATCAGTGAGTGCATACTGTGTGTGTGTTCTTTTGTGTTTGGATTACCTCATTCAGAATGACACTTTCTAGTTCCATCTATTTGCCTAAGAATTTCAAGAATTCATTGTTTTTAAAAGCTGAGTAGTACTCCATTATGTAGATGTATCACATTTTCTGTTCCTGTTCCTCTGTTGAATGACATCCGGGTTCTTTCTAACTTCTGGCTATTATAAATAAGGCTGCTATGAACATAGTGGAGCATGTGTCCTTATTACATGTTGGAGAATCTTTTGGTTACATGCCCAGGAGTGGTATAGCTGGGTCCTCAAGTAGTAGTACTATGTCCAATTTTCTGAGGAGCTGCCAAACTTATTTCCAGAGTGGTTGTACCAGCTTGCAATCCCACAAGCAGTGAAGGAGTGTTCCTCTTTCTCCACATCCTCGCCAACACCTGCTGTCTCCTGACTTTTTCATCTTAGCCATTCTGACTGGTATGAGGTGGAATCTCAGGGTTGTTTTGATTTGCATTTCCCTGATGACTAAGCATGTTGAACATTTCTTTTTTTTTTCTTTTTTATTAGATATATTGTTTATTTACATTTCAAATGTTGTCCCCTTTCCTGCTTCTCTTGTCCCCCGAAAATCCCATAAGCCATCTCCCCTTCTCCAATCAACCCTCCTCTACTTCCCTGTTGTGGTATTCCTCTACACTATGGCATGAAGTCTTTCCAGGACCAAGGGCCTCTCCTCCTTTTGGTGTGTAACAAGACCAGCCTCTGCTGCTGATGTGTCTTGATCCAAAAAGAAACTGGAGAGAGCATACACTAGCAGTCTAACAGTACACCTGAAAGCTCTGGAACAGAAAGAAGCTAATACACCCAAGAGGAGTAGAAGGCAGGAAATCATCAAACTCAGGGCTGAAATCAACCAAGTAGAAATAAAAAGAACCACACAAAGAATCAACAAGACCAGGATCTGGTTCTTTGAGAAAATCAACAAGATAGATAAACCTTTAGCCAGACTAACCAGAGGGCACAGAGACAGTATCCAAATGAACATTTCTTTAAGTGCTTTTTAGCCATTCAGTATTTCTCAGTTGAGAATTCTTTGTTTAGCTCTGTATCCCATTTTTAATAGAGTTATTTGGTTCTCTGGAGTCTAACTTCTTGAGTTCTTTGTATATATTGGATATTAGCCCTCTATGGGATGTAGGATTGGTAAAGATCTTTTCCCAATCTGTTGGTTGCCTGCTTTGTCCTATTGACAGTGTCTTTTGCCTTACAGAAGCTTTGCAATTTTATGAGGTCCTATATTTCAATTCTTGATCTTAGGGCATAAGCTATTGGTGTTCTGTTCAGGAAATCTCAGTTCATTTTCTTTCACTTGTGTGTAATAAGCAGGACATGGTTAGACCTTGCTTACTTGCCCAATCTAAGATTATTTGTTTTACTATTGGTACATTCGATTTTTTTATCATCTAGTATGGTTATTAGTATTTATCTCTCATCTTGTAATTCTCCTACTACCATTATTCCTTTTTTCTTCTGAGTAAATTATGCTTTTGTTTCTGTTACTTTACTTTTCTGTTTTGTAGTATTTTTAGGCAARAAGTATTATCCCATATTCTAGTGGTTACCTTAGTTTATTAAAAAATTCCTAACAAATTTTACCCATGTATTCTTAGAATTTATGATTTTTTTATTTACTCATTCTGGAAAAGAATCAAAACTAGAGTGATAGTTTCCTTGTTTCTTTCTTTTCTTCTAAGAATCAACCCATGTTGGTTATTCTGAGATTTAACAAATTTCTTGTTTTTACAATAATAATTATTCAGATTTACTTTTAACTTTTACTGGTTTCTTTTCTGACTATACTTCCTTTTACTCTAAATTAGATCTTTGAATTGATTTTTCAGTTTGCTAAAATACAGTCTCCTAGTAATTCATTCAACAATAAATTACAGTTCATAAGATTACTGTCTTTGCATGTCTGACAAATGTCTTCATTCTGCAACAGTCCTTCCCATCATACTTTAATTTTAGTCTTTCTTACTATAACATTCTTGCTTTCAAATAAATTAGTTTTCTCATGAATTTGGGGATAATTACTATTTGCTAATACTTGCCATTGTCAATATACAATCTGATATTAGATTGTTTCTTATTTCTATGTAGGTAGTCTGCCTGTTGTTTTGGAGATTTTCACAGATTTTATTTTATAGATTTTCATCATGATAGACCCTAAATATGATCTTCTTTTAAACACACACACACACACACACACACACACACACACACACACACACACACACACATATATATAATTTATTCATTGTCATTTTACATATTTATATGGTACAATGTTATTCCAATACATAAATATAATGTGTAGCAATCCCTGAGAGTAATTCTCTTATCTGTCACTGCAGATTATATAGTATTATTTTGTGTTAGGAAAATTAAGTTTTTTTCCTTTGTAATTGCTGTGTGGTTTTATTTAAAGACTTGTCTTTCTTCAACATTATCCCTTCATTTTCCTTTCTTCATCTTTAACATATTTAATCTATTTTGAGGACATTAGTTCAGATTCTTGAATCTGGAGTCTCTAATTGACAGTACTGGTTTCTCCTAAATGTCTGCTGATTTTTGCTTATTGTTCACCTTGGATTGACAGGTCCCCACTTTGCTTATAAATGTCATTTCTTTTTGTCACAGCCCACACTCATCAAGAGTTTGAAAAAAGGAATGACATGCTGCTGAGTGGAATGTTTAAATAGTTATCTCTTGAGCATCAATGCTTCCCCTTTCCCTTGGGTGTGGCCAGCTCTTACCTGTCTTGCTTCTCTAGTCCAAGCATTCGTAATAATTGCGATAGTATGGTGGGGGTGGGTTGCAGGGGTAAAACAGAAGGAAACACTCTGCTGCCTTCCTAACAGATTCAGGTAGAGAATTAAGACATAAAATCACTCAACTGCTCAAAATGGGTGCCATTGTAAAAATAATTGCTCCCCCTACCCACTAAGACTTATTTATTCTACTTCCTTCCTTCCTTGTTTCAGGATTGGAAATCATCCGGACTTCTTTTTCCAGGCTGTACATGCTTTAGATTTGCTATTCTCCATTAATCTCATCTTCTCTGCCTTGTGACTCAAAAGGACTGCTCAAGATTTATTTTATGTAGGTACACTTACTATTTTCATTTTATTGTGAATTTATTGATTTCAATTATATTTTTTCCTGGTGGTCATAGGAATCTGTGGTGGGAAAGAAACCAGATATGGAAGCCTAGTATATCTTTAGTGACATCCTATAGGTTTAGGTCCACTGTAGTCACACTTTCCCTCTTCTAACTAGTGAAACACTTGAGACTCAGAAAGTACTTCCTAGGAAGAGCTTCATATAAACAGTGAAACTGTATATACAAAGTTTAACCATCTGTAATTGAATATTCATGAGGGATGAACTGGGCATCAGAGGGGATGATTCTAACAGACCTCTAAAAATTGATGTGCAGCCACTTTGAGTCACCTTTAAAGGTTTTGGTGTGTTCACAATACATCTTCATGCAGTGAAGAATGCACCAATTATTAGACAGATTTGTATGCTGATTATCTTGGCAGAATATGGATTTAAGAAACCTATATTACACTTTACTAAACCAGCATGATCTCTTCGTGTGTACTAAGTATGTGTCCTTGTATCATCATCAAGGAAATTTCTTATAGCAACAGACACAAACCATAAGAAAAAGAACAACTAATCAAAATGCAGAATTGTGAAACCCAATCACAACAGATACATCTACAAAATACTCCCATACTACCTAAGGAACACTCAAGGAACTTTGTAGAACATAGTATGGAAAGATTGTGAAATCTTGGGGATTAGGAGTTTGCTGTGAGACTGGGTSTCCTAGTAATATCAGAAGGTACACCCATAAAGTCTCACCCAAACAACTGCTTAAACATCAGCTGAACAAGAAAGACACCTGAAGCCTTGCTAACTCAAACAAGAGAAAGCCCAAGAGGCCTTAACTCTCCACAAAGAACCACAGGCAGCTAAGGAATGCTGAGAATGGGAGACATGGTCGTCCCCAGGGAAGAACACACTAAGCACTTTTCCAATACTAAATGATGAGTCCTGAGCACATACATACAAGTAATATTATACAGACTGAGCAGGTTATATTTATGCATTATGAATACATACATATCTACAAATATATAATGTATGTAAACAATTAATTTTTAAAAGGGGGCAATGAATTTGAAAGTGAGCAGGGAGGGGTATATGGGAGATATGAGAGGGTTTGAAGGGAGGAAAGGAAAGAGGAATGATGCAATTTTATTATAATCCCTCAAAATAAATTATTTGTAAAGAGAAGCCTGTTATTGAAGCTTCTATATATAAGGAATTTTTAAAAGGCATTTTAAAAATTAAAATTATAGGCATCCATTTTCCGTTCTTTCTACAGATCCAAAATCTTATAATGAAGAACAGCCAGGGCTTCAGAATAAGGAAGCAAAGCATTTTCTTTTCTTTTCTGGAATAAGATCATATTGAAGGTGCTACTACTGGTGGGGGGGGGGTGATGACAGAGCACAGAGTGCTTTATAGAATCAGAGAGGCTTCATTAAAGAAATTGGAGAGGTGATTTGCATCTGAAAATTTCAGATTCAGTACAAAATTAACATGCACGCCTGATGGGTTCTCATCTAATAAAACTGAGAGTAGATGCCTGGTATCCTGAAGGCAAAACAACTTAATAAAATTAATCTACAGTGCGCGGAGTGCTTAGGTGCCACAAAGCTTCAATGATGCATTTTTCATTAAGTGACTGGATAAATATAATTTTCTGTATTAGAAAGCCTGAGTCCTTCTTTTAATTTATTAAAATTAGAAATAAAGATCTTAATGACTCATCAGTGTTAGGGTGACAAAGGAGAGGGCATTATTCCATGGTAGTCCCCATTGCTGGATGAGGTGACAACAGGATTGCTTTCCATTGTTTCTTTAGGGCTCATCTGTTCTTTCCTTGTTGCCAATTCTGTGCTATCCTGTTTAACTCTTCAAATGCGTGTTGAAGTCTTCACCTTTACAGAAAGACTGGGCCAGAAAAAATAGAACCAAGCTTGACCTTTTGGATGTTTGCCATAATTTGCAGCATGATGCCAGCCAGGGCATCAGCACTTCAGTGGCAACACTAGCCTTGGTAGTGCTGTATTTGCTCATGTTAGGAAGAAGAGGGCTAATGACCTTTTCGGATGAATGTGAAAAGGACTTTGAACAAGGCTTCTTATCTCAACACGAATATTTCATATGCCTTTTTCTTTTACACAAGCCTTCCAATATTAGTCATTTGTCCTTTGAATAAGTGGAGGTCCTCTTAACATGCAAATGTTTCTATCGGTGTAAATTATTCATGTTTCATATGCTCTTTCAAATTCCTGAGTCAGCAGACCCACCTTAAAGTTACTCTTCTGCAATACATTTTCCAACTCATCTTGACCATGCTTTGCCAATCTGTCAAATGGGAATGAGTATCTTTTCCTTGGAGATCAGCAGACTAAAGGAGAAAAACAACTGAGAAAGTGCCTGACTTGCAAGAGATGTGCTCTTAACTTACTTCATTTGTTTTAGATCACTAAACTGAGGAGGAAAGTGGTAAGACAGTGTTCAGAACTGACCCCAAAGGATATAGAGGAGCAGGACCCAGACAGCAGTAGAGAAGTACAAACAGCCCAACTGTGGCTTGAGAAGTAAGCCTAGGGATGGGATTGTGTAGACCAAAGGCAATAGTTAAAACTTGCTGATTAGTTATGTTATAGTGCAGAAGAGGCTTCATTGGCTCAGCCTTGGTGTTCTACTGAGTGATACTGGGCAGGTTATTAAACTTGCTGGGCCTCAATTTCCTACACTATCAAATTAAAAGTAGAGTTATATCTTTATTAGAGCTATAGTTAGGTTTCAATGATTTACAGTGTATACAATGTGCACAAATAAGTGCTAAGTAAAAGACTTGATCCAGTATGGTAGGGGAGTACTAGAACAAAGAAATGAGGGGTGGGTGGGTGATTGGGGATTGGGCAGAGGGAAGAGTACTTATGGGACATATGGTGAGGGGGGACTGGGAAAGGGGAAAGCATTTGGAATGTAAACAAAGAATATAGAAAATAAAATAAAAAATAAAAGATAAAAATAAAAAAGAGCAAGAGGTTCCAGTTAAAACCAGAAAAATTACAAACCTAAGGATTTGGCCAGATGTGGTGGCACATGCCCTTAAAAGAAAAAAAGTGCTCAGTAAATGTAATTTGTTAATATCCATATTTCTCTTCCTCCTGCTGCTCTTCCTTCTTTTCATCTCGCCTCCTCTTTTTAAGTTAATAACAGATGTCAAAGTTCTAAATCCTGGGACCAGATTTCAGATAAATTTAAGAAAAACTGAACATATTGACAGTGTTATCCATTTCTTATTTGGGAGTGTTTTTATTCCTGGGTGTAAACCAGCAGCACAGCTACGGATTCAATAATTTATTTCCTTTTCTATTCTGTCACATTTACTCTTTGTTCTTTTGTGTACTGCTCTCTGAGGTTCTGTATGTAGGACTATCACACCAACTCTCAGTGAACTATGAATGGATACTAGTTCAAATATGGCACCTTCCATTGAATTTACACCTTTAATAAGTTCGTTCCCTTAATTTCAGAGTCCATTCATTATTCTACTCCCTTCAACTCTGGGGATAGATTAACAATAAAGAAACAGCCCACACACAGACTTTTATGGTCGATTTTTCATACAAAGTAGGAAATGGCAAACAGCTTGTGATGGAAGAAGCTCAGCCTGAAGTGACCAGGCCATGTGAAGAATGTTCTGGACCCAAAGAAAAAGATTCTAATAAACCAGCCAAATGACTTTCCTAACCCCCATAGCTCATTGATGGCATGCCCCAAGTGCTCCATCCAGGAAGCTGAAGAAACTCTCAAGTTTACCTGTAACACCAATTTAAGATCCTCAAAAATTATTTCCAGCCTGACAAAATGGGGGACACGGAGTTTACAGTGTATGTCATAWCCCCAAATCAAAAGCACGTGGAAGTTCATCTTGACCTTTTCTTTTACCCCTTTCTTCCTCAAAGTACTTTTATCCAGGCAACTGTCAAATCTGAGGTCAATGGGGAATGAGAACGCATTTTGAACACTGGAATAAGCTATTATGCTCTTCAAAGGAAAATTAGGATATCTAAATACTCTTTTAAGCTAAAATTCTCAGAAACACTTACAAGAAATTAGCCCTTAATGACTCATGTGAACTTATCTAATCAGAATAGTCTCCTACAAATATGTCCAATAAGCCTGGAGAGTTTAGACTGCTGAGGTTCAGGGAGAGGTGAGTGCCATGATCCGTTTTGTGATTAAGTAGCTTGGTATATTAAAGTGCCATTGTTAGAGCATGAGTCGTTACTGACCTTCTCCATGCATCTCTACTGTTGCTATGGCCCTCAGTGATGCCTCTTTTGCTTCTGGATAATGACCTCTTCTTATTTCTACCCTCCTCACAAAACTTGCTTTTACAGAAATGTTTGTGTATGCCATTCTTCTTCTTCTTCTGCTGCTGCTGCTGATGTTGCTGCTGCTGCTGCTGTTGTTGTTGTTGCTGCTGCTGCTGTGTGTGTGTGTGTGTATATGTTGCATTGAATCGGAGAGCAAAATTCTGCACTGTGATGTGATGTCAGTGAATAAAAAAATTCTAGCTCAAGAGAATATTTGAATTTTAATAAAGGACATAAAGTCCTAAAAGATAGGATCTCAGACCCTAGTAGTTATGGAGTAGGGGGCTTCTTGGCCAGATGTAGATTTATTATGTTTTACTTATCCATGCAGGGCAATATTTAATTAGATACTTGTCACATCTACCTGGTCTTTTTAATCATGTAGCTTGGATAAGAGGTTATAGATACCAGGCAGTAGCTGATGAGCAGGTCTCCCACTGGGTCAGCAGTAGGCGTAGTGAAGTGTGACACACACGGGCTATTAATTACATTTACGCAGGTCTTATTCATAGACAGGAAGTGAAAACAGTCACTGTCTGGCATTGATTGTACATGTCTTCAGTAAGCACTGTTATGTGCCAGGCATAGTGCTAGTTATTACAGTACAATAATTCTGAGAAACTCTGAATCTAGTAGGTGAGAGAAGGATATGTTTTAGAAGACCTTAAAGTGACTGGACAAGTGGATAGATATTTAAATGTAGTATCAAAATCCCTTCCTGACCCATTTCACTGGATTAAGCAGTTTACATATTTTAACAAAAAAACCCACAGTGATTGTTTATATAGTATGAAGATGAGTAAGTGTTTCATGAAATCCATATAGGATTAAGGGGGAAAATGGTGCATTAACTGCATCTATTCATTTCTTTATGGCACTAGCAAAATGAGAGAATCAAAAGGCAAGTGGAAAGAGAGAGAGAGATGTGATGCTTTCACGATGGCAGGATACTATAAAGAAAATATTTATAAATCACTAAGGGACAGAAAACTACTGAAAATTGGGTAAAGTATTTTAACAGCACAAGAAATAAATCTCAGTGAACAGAAAAACTTTACACAAACTTGTACATAATTGTTTTAGACAAATCAAAGTAGTGTCAAAATTTTCCCCAAACTATTTGGGCAGGGGTGGTGCACACCTTTAATTCCATTACTCAGGAGGCAGAGGCTGGAATCTCTGTTAGTTCAAGGCCTGCATGGTCTACAGAACAAGTTTCAGGATAGCCAAGGTGACACAGAAAACCCTGTCCTGTCTCAGAAGAAAAAGGAAAAGCCAGCTATTCTTGAGAACATAGCCACTAAATAACTCTTAGGTGCCATTGGTTGGAACACAAATTCGAGCTGCACTTTTGGGAAGACAATTTGCCATATTTATCAAAAATATAAATATCCATATCTTTCAACACAGCTATCTTAGCTTGAAGACTAAATCATGGAGCTATATTTATATAAACAAGTAACTATAAAGATATAACACAGAATTCATAGTTTCTAATAACATAGAAAATCAAAGGCAGCAAAGAACCTAAAGAGCACAGAGAAGGAAAGAAAGAAGGAAGGAAGGAAAGAAAGAAAGAAAGAAAGAAAGAAAGAAAGAAAGAAAGAAAGGCAGAAAGAAAGACAGACAGAAAGAAAGAAAGACAGAAAGAAGACAGTGAACTCAAAAGGTAAAGAAGTCAGTATGTACCTACCATAGTTATATTATGTAACAAATTTAATAAATATATACATATATATATATAGATATTGGTATAGGCAGACCTTCAAGATACATGAAAACATAAAACAAGATGCAAATCAGCACTGTCTTATCTGTGTAAAAACAAAACATACACAGATATTTTTAAATATATACAAAACAACTCTGGAAAAAACAAACTGATAGTAGTCCCTTTGAGGTTAAAACTCCAGTGTGAGAGACATTAATGTCCTCTCCTTGATACTTCTTGATCTCATGCAGTCTGAATATTGTAATCATGTGCCTTTACTGCTATTGATCCTATGTAAGTGAAATAGAATACATTCCACCTGTACCACACAGAGTGGGTATAATGTATGTATTACTACACAAATAGAAAACCAGAGACATATCATAGGCTTTACTAACAGCACAAGGGATAGACACCTAAGTCATACACACACACACACACACACACACACACACACACACACACACACAGTACACAAATGCACAAAGGAATACATCCATAAAAAGAAATTATTTTTTTAAAAGATCTTCTCTAAGACCTGGGATAATGGTTCATCCCTATAATCTAAGCATGTAGGAGGCCGCAGTGGGAAGATTTCTGTGTGTTCAAGACCAACTTAAACTACATAGTGCATTCTGCATAAACCTGTGGCACAGAATGTTACCTTGTCTCAAAACGGAAACATACAACAAAGGAACTTCTTTGAGCTGGGAAGTGGTGGGGATGTTCAGATGGGTAGTGAAGCTAAGGATGGAGAGAAGGGCTAGAGAGCATGAAGTGGTTTGTTTGCAATGCTGGCTACATTAGACTGAAATCTCAGAGAATAGTTTGCTTGAAAATGATCAACTGAAAAGATTCACACTGTGGTGTAAATGAATCAAAACAGGTATTTGCATTTTAATAAAAGACAGAATGTTCCAAAGGTCCAATTTCAAGCATTAGTAATTAGGGAGGAGGAATTTCCCTCATGTCTCTCAATTCACACATTTATGAGAAGATGACACACCTGGTTGTCTTGGTACCAGACTGTTCTGCTCAGTAGGAAATCTGCCACCCTACTGGAGGTGAGGGAGAATTCTATTTTCCAGAAGCCCCTTGTCCAAGTCTGGTAATAAGAGGCTGGGAAGAGCAGGTGGCTCTTGTGGTAACCAATCTGCTGTGAACAGAATCCTGCAGGCATTTGTTGCTGAGGGACTGGGGGGCAACCAGGTGTCCTAACTATCTAGGTCTTTTCCTCTATTGTCGCCATACAGTGCAAAGGAAAGTGCATAGATTTGGGAATCTGATGAATTCTGTGTCCATAATGGTTTCCCCACTTGCTAGCTCCATGCCAGAGGGCAAGTTACTTAATCTTACTGAGCTACTAGGCCCTTATAGGGTTCTGAAGAAAATACATATTAAGTACTTAGCACAGAGCATGATGCATAGAGAGCAGTTAATAAATGTAAGCTTTTATAATCATGATTATCCCCTGTTCTTATAAACCCACTAATGTTTTGTAAGCCTTAGGTATATTGATGGAATTATTCTTAACCATTCTTATTCATGAGCCCTCTGGTAAATTTGTTCCTCTTCTTGGGAGAGCCCATTAAGTATTCTTATTTTTATTCTTTTATTCTTATTCCTTCTCCTCTGACAGACATTTGTGAAAGATTGTTAGCATTGTCATTACTTATTATGGTGGCTGGTAGCCACACATGTTACCACCACCACCAGCAGCAGCCCTCTAAGAATTCTACTCCTCCTCTAGTCTATAAGTGGTGATCTCCCAGCCCCATCACTAGGGGGAGCAGCGGAGCTGATACACCTTTTCTCCTTGCAGGAGCTGCCCTACTGACTTACTGTACATGCAAGAGAGGGACAAAAAAAAAAAGTACAAGGATTTCCAGTGTGTTCCTCCCATCCTCCACTCCCTCTTATGCTCACCAAATCCCAAGGGTCTTCTACAGATTCAGAGGTGTGTTCCTTCTGCTCCTTTCTTTTCTGGTGGGATGATTCAAATAAATGACTAGGAGCAAATAAATCAGGTCAAAATTTCCCAGAAAGCATAGGAGTACCCAAGGGTGAAGAAGACCTCCTTAAATATGTGTGGAGATGACAAAGCACAAACTCAGCATTTCTAAGACAGAATTTCTAAGACAAGAAAGCCAAAGATTCCTGCTTTCCCTTCACACTGTGTTAAGCGTTTTTACTGCAACATGAATATGGTGTTTCTATTCTCCTCTTCCCACAGATGAGGATACTGAGACTAGAGAAACTGAGAGATTTGCACAAGGTCACAGGCTTATGTGACTTCTAGGCCAGGCACTTTAGTCTGTACCCCAGGCTATAGTCTATGAAGATAAATTAAAAGTAAACCCTTGAAGTGGAGCAAGCCTAAGGCAGATCCACCTCAAGGTCACTTCTATTCATGCTTCGGTGATTATTACATATTGTGATATTTATAATTTTTCCTTACATTTCCCTTTTAAATTGGTTGTAACTGTATGTCATCCAATGTCATCTGTTATTTTCTCCATGGTCTTTAATAAAGAAGTCTATAGAATAGATAGGTAATAGTACCATTAATTGATTATGTACTGTATGCTAGGCACTGGATGTGCATAGATGTTAATCCTACAAACAAGTTCCAGGATCTGAAATAAGTGCTGTCATTATTAGCTATAAACTTACATAAAGATTTCATTTGGGAGGATTGTAACAAGCTGTCCAATCACAGAGTTGATAAGTGGCAAAGTGAATGATTCATATCTGGAACTTCTTCCCACAAACTGATTTTTTTTTAAATAATTTACTTCTCCAAAGGTTTTGTTGATTACTTTTTATTAGACAAAGAAAAAGGATTTGTATAT
>BDUI01000114.1:428087-441216 GCA_002335545.1 Apodemus speciosus | reverse complement strand
AATGGACATGCTGAATAATTAGTGTGCCTGGGGCATGGCCCATTTTATTTTTCACAAATGGGATTTGCCAATGACATGGACAATAATAGAAGAAGTATTTCCTCAGTCATGTGAAGAGAAAATACTTTTCAAAAAGAATCAGAATTTACTCTACAAGTACCTTACAAGACCTATAATTATTAGGTCTAAGATAGTCCATATTTCCAGAAATGTGCTCAAGCTAGCCTGTAAAAGGATCTCTGAGGGTTAGAAATAAGCCAGCCCTTCTTAGGAACTTGTGAACAGGTTCTCACCCCTCAATCCAACACACACATACAAAGGAATCATTTCCTTGCCTCTGGTAGAAGGCTCTCCATTAACTATACCTGTGGTTGCATGTTGAAGGCTATCCTGTCCTCTATATACCCTCAGTCTCTACTCACAAGTACTTGTTATACATTTCAAAGGCCATGCTAACTTCTTGGCTCTCCCTTCCTTCCAGCCTACTCATCATCCTTGTGTACTCATACACACACACACACACACACACACACACACACACACGCATGACCTGTCCACTCTTTACTCTGTTTCTTTCACAGATAGACTTGGCCATGTTGAGTCTGTTTCTCTTTCTTTCTGCTTTGGATTTTTCCAGATGCCTCTTGATATTTTCTCTCTTATTCACAATAAAAAGCTTACCACAATATTGTGGTAACAATCTTTTTTTCTTAATTGGATTTAAGGCCTATACCATGAATTGGAATCCATTCCTGGAACCAATGAAGTGCCCAACAACCTGTTCCATCAGTTTCTGTGAAAACCAAATATTATTATTACTAAAATAAAACTTAACAATAAAAATGGTACCTAATGCCTTATACTTAGATTAGTAACTCAGTCCACATCAGAGAAGCTTCTTATAGTAGATGGCCATAAACACAGATCATATAACTGGACAATGTGCAGAATATGAGAAACTTTGGAGTTCTCAATCCTAAATGGGGTTATTCATAAAAGCCCTGCCCTTAAGGCTCAGGGATCTTTGGAGAAGAAGAGACAGAAAGATTATAAGAGTCAGAGAGTACAAATGACTTCAAGGAAACTGTCKTCCAAACTCACAGGATTGATGCACAGATGACATCACAAAGAATGTGGCCACATGCACAAGGCCTGCTTAACTTCAAAGCATGGGATTCTGGCACCGAGAGTATGAAGTACACACAAGCTCCCACCCAAAATGAAGAACAAGTCTGTGCTTGATACCTTGTGACAAAGAAAATTCTGTTATTTTCAATGGAGCCTTTAACTGAGGTTAAAATCATACTTCAAGGTAAGCCCTGTGTGCAGAAGTACTTGATCAGCACAAAATGAACTCAGTATTTTAACACGATTTTGTTTTGTTTTGCTCAGTTTGGGCAATATTTTTGACTTACTGGCTTTGGCTTATATATTTTGATTTCCATTTTTGTGATTTGGGGATGCTTGTGTGTGTTGTTGTTTGTTTTTAAATAGAGGGAGAGGGAACAGGGTTAGGTGGTAGGTTAAGTTGGGAGAAAGTGGGAGAAGGTGGGTATGGGAAAACAAGACCAAAATATACCACATGCAAAATTTTCATTAAAAGGCAAAACCAAACCAAACAAAACAAAACCAACTTTTCCCCTAATAATAAGGCAGCCATTTTGTTAGTTCTTTACTTCTTTACTGTACTCTCTTGGATACCATAAAAAATTGGAACAAGAGATTAAAACTTAGTCCTTAATTCCTGTCTTAGGTTGTTGTTGTTGTTGTTTKGGGTTTGTTTGTTTGTTTTTATTGTTTTTAATATGATAAAATACCCTGACCAAAGCAACTTAGGGGAAGTTTTATGCTGCCTCGATTTCTAGTTATGGTCAATGATAGGGGGAAATCACAAGTGTGAAAACTTGAGGGAGGGGATACCTTTTATGATAGGGACCAAGAGAACAATGATTTGCACTTGCTAATGCTCAACTCTTGCTTCCCTTCTTATGTAGTTTAGGATCTACTGAATGATCCTGACCATAGGTAAGCTGGGTCTTCACACACTACTGTAAAGAGGATAATCTCCTCCAGCCATGTCCAAAGGAGCAATTCTTCCAGATGACTGATTATATGTTAGAACACTATTAGTCCAAGAATAAAGTCATGTAAGGAGAATGATAGGTTTTTGTGAGAAAACTCCAAGAAGATACAAGTCTTGTTACTTCAGTTTTTTCAAAACATATAATTGTTCTTGGAATATATTTTCATGCCCTTTCTAAGTATAGCAGATAGGAGTGAGTTTACTACAGATTATTCATTACAACTGAGGCTATTGTTATTTGTTTATATGCCTCTATGGACAGCTTGACCTAATGAAGGTATACTTTACTCATGTGGATCCTTTTAAACCTCAATTGTCTCATTCTCTGAATAAAGTTGCCTATTGAATGAGACTTCAGTCCACACTGTTTATCAGCTCCATTCTTCAGGTCCCACTAGGTCTAAAGCAGCAGACAATTCTAGACCCAGTCAAGTTTATACACTAGTGCTTTTAAAGTGCTCCAAAATATCAAAGAGGTTCAATTTTTAAAGCTTATCTTGTAAGAAACAAAAATATGTTAATATCAATTCAGCTAAATATTATTTCTTTCATTGAAACAAAGACCTGTATGTACTAGTTGCTAAAATGTAATAGGAGCTAAAAAGACAAAAGGATTGTTAATCCAGAGATTCACCCACAGAAAACCCAATTTCACCATTTTAGGCCATATTTAAAGCAAGCTTTATTAAACATTAAATACTGATCAAGAAATGGACTTTTGTCTGGAACATTTCCTGAAATATCCCAGGTGGAATGGGCCTGAGCCACCTGTTGCAGGGACTTGTAAGGACAAACCTGTAAGCCACTGTACTTTCCCAGGAGGCTTTGTCATTTCAAGGACTATAACTCCTAGCATTCCAGGAAGTTACCTGGTTCTTGGGCAGGTGGGGCATAAGAGTTAATTTTGGGCATTAGAGGATCCTCAATGAAACAAAACAACAAGAAAGCCTTGCAAGGAATGACACATAAAGCAGAATACTAATTTTAAAATGCTAAACATAGAGAAATTATATATAAAGTTTGTGTAGTAACAATATAATTTCTATATAATAAAGCATATGATAGATGCATACACATGTGTACATGCATAGTATATGCCCAGTAAATAAGATTGTAGATTCTACATAATAAGGCATGTAACAGGCATACCCATACATATTTACATGCACAGTAAAAAGATTGTAAATGTTAAGTGGTTATGTTTAAATAATATTGTGGAAGGCCATAAATTTCTTCTTTGTAATTATTTTTTATATTTTTACATTTTCTACCATTAGCAATTACTATTTTAAATTTAAATGAAAAATAAATTAAAAAATTGTATCTACTTAGGAGGAGCTAGATTGTTTCAAGCATAAAACTAGGCAGCATGCAAAACACAGATCAGGTAACAGGCATGCTAAATTTCAGGTTAGTTAAAACTCTTGTTTATACATATCTTCTCAGTAGAAATAATATGCAGCTTTGCCTTTGCTGGTGCTTCCTATTTTTCTCTGAATATTGATGTCTCTAAGTCACTTTAAAATGTGTTATAAGCCTCTCTCCCTCCAGGAGGTCTTTCTGATCAAATCCAGTCTACTTTTTCATGTAAATCTTCAGCTTTTGTGTATTAAGTCTGTAAGATATGCTTTTATGTCCCCTGTTACATTGTTTATAATCCTTTACAAATTATTTTCTATTGAAACAGCCTTCAACTTCCAAGAGCACCTGAGAAGATAAGTTCTGAGATTGTAGAGGCTAGTCTTTTACATTTTTGTTTCCTACTAAATAACTAAACAATGAATCTGAACTAAGCATTTTTCTAAAAGTAGAGAGTACCTGGTGAGTCAAAACTGCAAGTGGAACTGACCAGAGATATGAAGTATGCCTCACTCTCTTGTTGCTTATTTCATTAATTCTCTGCCAATGTCTGTTTAATGTACTGCAAAAATGTAGTTACCTACCTGCTCTGTTCCCCATTTTACAATATGGGCTGGCTCCAGAGATAAGATCTTATGGCAGTGTGTCTAACTCCAGGCTTCACAGCTTTCTTCATATTCTCTTGGGCCAAACTATCTACTGCTCCTTTACAATAGACATGCCTGGCAATTAGCTTTGTGTGAAATTTTGAATTTATTTTTTGTTTGTTTGTTTGTTTATCTTTCCGTGTGTGTGTGTGTGTGTGTGTGTGTGTGTGTGTGTGTGTGTGTGTGTGTGTGTTGGGTGTGTCTGTGTATACTTTAGCACCACCACCACACAGTGTGATACCATTTGGTGTGTGAATAAGGTTAGGTAACAATCTTGTAAATATTAAGCATACATATCCAGCCCATTTGCTGGTAGCCTCAGCACACAGGGATCTTGTACAAATTACCTACATATGTTTGTGACAAAAACAAAAAGCTGTAAATCACCATTTGGAAAGGAAAGGACCACCACCCAGCAGCCAATGCGGAGGCAACCAGCAGAGGTGAGACCTGCCCTGCAGCTCAGAGGATCCTGTCCAGAGAACTCTGGCAGGAGACTTCCAGTTTCTACCTTGGGCTTGGGAGCATCCACTCCTACAGCACGCCATCTCCAAGTGGCTCAGGAAGCCAGATATCCACCCAGTGGTGCAGAGGAGACAGCCAGCACAGCCTGCACCCAGAGTTGATGGGGGCCACAAAGCTACATACGCAAATACAACTGAAAGAGAGTGGGTCTCAGCGGCCATCTTTCCTCCTGTGACTGTGTAGCAGATTGGTAGGCAGGGATAACCAGAGTAGAGGATCACTTGTGACGCACCCTGACAGGACTCCACCAGCACCCAGGAGCTCCACAGTGCCACAGCCAGCCAGCTGGGCACCTACCTTGCCAGGGGTCATCTGCCCTGCAGGGAGGTGATTGGAGGGAGTCCTACGCTTAGAGGTGAGACATCACCATCTTTGATTCTGTGACTGTGTGGAAGGGCAGACTGGTAGACAGGGATCTCCAGAGTAGAGGATCACTTGTAACATGCCCCGCCAGGATTCCAACAGCACCCAGGAGCTTGGCATTAACACAGCCAGCCAGCTGGGCACCTACCCTGCCTGGAGTCGTCTACCCTGCATGTGGGGGTAGTAGAGGGAGTCCGCACTTGGAAGTGAGGTCCCGTGCTTGGAGGTGAGGCCCCCCCATCTGTGTTCCAGTAACTGTGTAGAGGGGCAGAATGGTAGGCAGGGATCACCAGAGTAGAAGATCGCATGGGACACACAACAGGACTCCACCTGCCTCCAGGAACCCAGCAGCACCACAACAATTTGTGCCAGAGGAAAGCAGGCCACCCAGGGTTCCTGAGATAGGCTTGCAGGCACASAGGAGGAGCTAGCACCAGCCAGTGACAGCAGGTCCAACTAACTCCAGAGATAAYGAGATGGAAAAAGGCAAATGTAGGGAAAGTTGCTAACAGAAATCAAGATAATATGGCATCATCTGAACCCAATTCTCCTACSATAGAAAGTCCTGGATGCCCCAACCCACAAGAAAAACAAGATTTGGATTTAAAATCACAGGTCATGATGCTGATGGAGTGCTTCATGGAGGGCTTCAAGAAGGACATAAATAACTCCCTTAAAGAAATACAGGAGAACACAAGTAAACAGGGAGAAACACACACACACACACACACACACACACACACAACAGGTGAAGGAATTGAACAAAGCTATCCAGGATCTAAAGAGGGGATCAGAAACAATAATGAAATCAAAAAGGGAAACAACTCGGGACATAAAAAAACTAGGAAAGAAGTCAGTAGTCATGGATCCAAGCATCAACAACAGAATACAAGAGATAGAAGAGAGAATCTCAGAAGCAGAAGGTACCATAGAAAGCACTGATACAANCCCCCCCCCCCCACCTAACATGTTGAACTCTTGGTCACTAAGCTAGTGGTTCTGTTTGAGGAGGTGCTAGCAATGTCAGGAACTAGGGCTTCACTGAAGGAAGCATCTCCCTAGAGATGTCCCTGGAAGCTTATGGCTCATCTTAGTTACTTTGCTTGTTGCTATGTTAAAATATCCCAAGGAGAGGAACTGAAGGGAGGAGGTGGAGAAGGCATAGCTGCAGGATCCTGAGCAGCTGCCACATTCCAGCCACAGTGAAGAAGGGAAAGTCATTAACACTTGTGCTGAGTTCCTTTTCTCCTTTCCATACAGTCCAGTATCCCAGCTGAGGGAATGTCATTACCCACAGTGGGGAGACYTTATCATCTCAATTAATCCAGATAGTTGCCACAGTCACACCAGAGACTTGTCTCCCAGGAGTTCTAAATCTAGACAAGTTGACCATGGAAATGAAACACCACACATCTGCTTCCTCCTCTCTCTTGCTTTCCAGCCACAATCATTTGAATAGTCTCTTCTTCAATGTGCGACCACCACAGTGATGTTCTTTCTCTTTAACATCAAGGATCACAGTAATGAAACCAGAAACCATGGACTGAAGCTGTGTGTCAAAATAACTCCTTCCTGTCTTTAAGTTACTTCTACTGGATATTTTGTGACAGTYATAAAAAACCTAACACAATTGTGAAGAAAGTATATTGCTAGTATTCAGGTAACACTGCTATGTGATTTCATTTAAAATCTTCCTTGAAGGTTTTGTTTGTTTGTTTGTTTTTCTTTTTTAATTGACTAAATTGAATGACCCATTGAATAGTGAAATCCAATTATTTTCTTTTATGTAAATGAAAGTAGTGCTATTGTAGGCTTCTCCTTCAAGCATTGGGCTCTGAAAACTTTGGACACTAGTCCAAAATGTGTTAAAGTGTCAAAAACAAAACCTGTAATATTTTTCTGTATCTTTTTTTTTCTGTTGTTGAATTTATTATAGGAAGTTGACAGCCAAATACTGCATGATACTTCCAACTGTTATTAGGTGGTGATGCAGGTAAAGTCAAAGGTTGAGGGAACAGTCAGGGTTTCTGCAGGCAAGGTTCAAAGTGCCTCAGATGCCCTCCCTAGGAAGTAGCCATGCCATGTTACTAGGCAGATGATATTCCTTACCAACAGACTATGGGCACCAAAGTTCACAGCCAATTGCACACATTAGGAATGGGCTAAGCAGACTGCTATACAGAGAGAGGGCACAGCCTGTGTCACACACCTTGCCTTTTTCCTCTGCTGGKCTAGACTCACTGCTGTGATACAGCAGCCTTTGCGGAAATGTGTGCCTTGTTTAAGGAATACTTGCAAACATTCCCCTATGCCCAATTATTTCAAGATACTTTATTTCCAAAATGGTTCACAACATATGCTTTTGGCCCGTTCTGCCAATGTACAGGCTACAAATGCTCGCTCAGCAGCCAAGGGGGCACACACTAGTATCATGTCTGAAAAGTGAATAAAAATCCATATAAAACAAATATTCAAAGTTTCCATAGGAACACAGTAAGTGTGACCCCCATCTCCTAGTCTTCCATACTACACTGGTGCCAACCCTATTCTTACAAAGACATTCCAAACTAGCAGTAATTAAGTTAAATGGTCCCCCCAAATGCCTTAATTCAAGCAAAACTTGCAGGTAAGAGCTACAAGAATGGCATCTACACATTGATCCTTAGCAGAAGCACAGGCTRCAGGTGAAGGTTCATCCTGCTCTTGTGGGCACAAGACATGGGCAGAGTGCCAACATCCTGCTCCTCCACTTCCAGCTGGAAGCCATGTGTCTGGATCTGCTTCATGGGTTGCCACATTGGCCGGTATATGTTTGGCCTCTGGAACCCTTTGAAATTAGAATTCAATAGAGAATGCAGTTAAATGATCCATATACTCCATCATTCACATAAGACATGAAGGTTTGCTCATTGGACTCAKCTTCATCATCAGAGCCAGCCTGCTCCTTCCACATAGTCTTTCTGGCAATGATGTTGACTGCAAATGTGAAAGCTGAAGCAACATAGTATCTGCCTGGCTCAGCTATGATTCTCACTCCAGAATCTGATGGGAAGTATTTGTCCAGAGCTGGGTTGATCACACTGGTGATCTCTTCAAATTTAAGCTTTGTATCTTCAAATCCAGGAAAGCCACCACCAATATCAAGCAGATATCAATATCAATATCAATATTAATATCAATATCAAGCTGAAACGAACTTCTGTTCCTAAAACACACAGCAGGCATCTGACACTGCCTGCATGAGGGTCTCAAGGTCAGTACATCCACTGCCCATATGGAGGCTGACACCAATGATGTCAATATTTAGCTCTTTTGCCCGTTCCAAGAGAAACCTGCTGGTTTTGAGTTTGGCACCAAACTTAACACTGAGGGGACAAACTGCTTAGGAATCATCAGTGGCAATCTGCAAAACCAACTTTGCCTTTGGATGTGCTCTGGTGACTTTCATCCATTCAAATTCACTGTCAAAAGTCATCATCTGGACTCTGCTACTGGCAGCACTTGACTGGAGACACTTGTTTACAAAGACTTGTATAGATGAACCTCTCTGGAGGCGCCCCAAGCCTCTGCACCAACTGTATGTTAGTCTTGCTTACACAGTCAAATCCTGTCCCAATAGCAGCTAGGGTGCTCACTATGACTCTGCTGACATTACACTTGACCGCGTAAAAGGGAGTGACACAGGGAAGAACTTTTAGCCACCTCAGGTGCTTCTTTAGAATGTCTCTGAGGTCCACAACATAGAAAGCATCCTTATCATTAGAGGAAGAGACTTAATTGATTTTTTTTTTTTTTTGGTCCATAATGTCCTTGGCAGTGAAGCCTTCATCGAGGATATGGCAGTCAAACTCTTCCTTAGTAAAGCTGCTCATGGTTCTCGATGTGCCTACAGAAAACTTGGAGAAGGAATTAGATTATCGACAGCTCCTCACAAGGCCGACTTATCCAAGAACTCGGAATGCTGTTTCTTTGGAGCGGTGGAAACACTAACAGCACAGTGCCACCAAACCCCTTAGAGCCATCTGCCTACTGCCCCTCCCCCTCCATCAGCTGCCTTGTCAAGCCTGCCTCAGACACCTACCCGAGGTGGTGGTGGTGCCCAGCTGCTGGCTGAGGGCAGCTGGTGGCAGCTGCAGGGATTGACCTATTTTTCTGTATCTTGATTTTAGTCTATCTCTCGTCCTGTTTATTTGCTGTTCTTTCCTCTCTAGGGGCATATGAAGCTGGCCCCATATGAATGAGAAGGAAGAGGGTGGGAGCAGAACATTTCTTCCTTATTGATTGGTTTACTGGTGGAAATTCTTGGGTAAAGCTCCATTCTCCTTACCAGCTCCTAAATTCTGTCTGTAGAAGACATTGAGCAAGAAATTCAGAGTTGTCATAGCCACCCTTTTAATTTCTACTCAAATTAAAATCAGACATTACCCACTCTGGCTGATTTTTTTTCCCCTTCAAGATTCACTTTCTTTGACCTGAGCAGTTAAAATGAAGCTTCCTCTTTTGACCTTATGCCATGTCTTTGGCAAGCAGACAAAAATAAGTTCATTCTGAGTCAAGCATAAGTAACACAATCTATTCACTGTTTCCCTTTCAGCCTGAGGTGAGCTGGCTTCACCTTTATATCTGAATTGTGAGACAACAGTGACATTTAATTAGAATGTGTCCTTTCTTGGGGCAACTACCCTTTATTCATTAGTGGAAATATTATAAAGCAAGAAGCTATGGAGTCCAATCTCTGAATGGTGACTGAAAAACCTCATCTTCTGGTATTCTTGGTCTTGTATAAATCCTTTGCATAACTAGTAATCTTGGCCTACATAACCAATAGTAATTGGAGAAAATAATAGTTTATAGCTTCTGAACTTGCTTATGGCAGGCAAAAGACTTCTGGACTTTTCTTAAAGCTCCTATTGGGGATACCAGCCACTATATTAGGGACATCCTCAAGTAGCTCTCTGTAAAAAAAATCAAGGACTCCTTTCAGTAGCACAGTGAACTTGTAGTTTGAGAGTGAGTCACTGAGTCACCTTAGATATAGATCTTCCAGAGTCAGTCAAGTGCCTGTAGTCTTAGCTGACATCTGACTCATGAGAAAGTATGAGCCAAATGAGCTCACCTACTCCCAAATCCTTGACAGAGAGAAACTCTGAGATAATAGCTCATTATTATAATTTTAAGCTAATAAGTCAGAATAATTTGTTATGTAGCAATAGATAAGTAATATATTGTATACACAGATTCTCATGAAGACATACTGTCAGTAATTTCCTGTAATTTGGCTTTCCATCGTAAAATATAAAGACTATATTTGGGAAAAGGGTTGACCTAAGTTTTATGGTCTATTATTCTCCAAATGACACTTAATCATTATTCAACCTACCTCTTTTTCCAGAAGATTAGCACATGTCAAGTAACAAAGTGTTTTAGTCATCTAAATTTTCCTCTGTATGTCAACATGGCTTTCCTAGCACATTCTTTCTCTTTCTAACTTATGAGCCAATCTTCTGGAGGTAAGTGGAACTGATAATATGTTTTGTCTATTTCCATGTCAAGTTCTGGGTGTAGGAAAACAGGAGAAACTCATAGCTTCTTGTGTTCTCACCTGCTAGGATCTGTCAGTTATGCCTTTTCTCCAGGAGTTATACCCTTTAAACCTCCTCTGAAGAAGCTTTGTATTTCTTCTCTCCTTAAGTTTTATCTCGGCTCAAATCAGAAGAAAGAAAGCAGGAGAAAGAAACATATAAATTTTTCAAAAATATAATCCTAACATGTTAGAAAGTAGCCTAATTCAGGCATTTTTTTTTTTACTTTTTTTTTTTTAGTTTTAAGATTGTTAGCATTTCTTCTAGGCTCTGCCCCTCACTTACCTGGCTCACTATAAAATGGGTTGCTTGCGCCCTCCTCTCTCTCTACCATTCTCTGTCTCTACTACCCCCTCAACTCCCATCTCCATGCCCTAAATAACCTCTATTCTATACTATACTCATTGTATGGTTGGTACTGCAGAGGCACCCCCTTCCCCAGCATCATACAGCACCTCCACCAAACATATCCCTACATATCCCATGCTTTTTCTTCTTTTTAATAAAACACAACAGAGATTACAATTACATCATTTCTCCCTTTCTGTTTCTTCCTCCAAACCTTCCCATATACCCCGTCTTACTCTTTTTCAAGTTTATAGTCTCTTTAATAACTACTATGTTATTTAAACCATTTCACAAACTCAGATAAAGTAGTTTCTGTGTTGTTTTCTGAAGGTAATAAAGGTAGTAGTCTTACACTGAAGTATTATTTAGAGAGCTGTTAATGTGCTTGCTTTGCAAGCCTAATGGCCTGTGTTCTATTACCAGGAAAGAGGTAAATGCTATGCCACACATCTATAATCCCAGCACTCCTACAATGAGATGGGGAGGGGGGATGAAGCCAGGAGAATCACTCTGAAGCTCATGGACCAGAGAGCCTGGAATAGGGAACATAGCAGAAACAAGAGACATCTTGTCTCACAGGAAAGCTTGAAAGTTATCATCTGACCTTCACATGTGCATAATGGCATATATTTGCCTGCACTCACATGTATCAGACAAACTCTCTCTCTCTCCCTCCCTCCCTCCCCCCCCTCTCTCTCTCATTCCTAGACTCATCCATCACTATATCTGTCTCATTTAAACTGTGTGGCCATTTTGATATCCTACCATGCTTAGTCACTTATTGACTAACCTGTTAGTGTTCCCAAAAGACAATATTATTTGATGTATAATTAATTGTAAAGATAGAAGTAAATGATGATGAGTAACTGGAAGAACTTTGTATTTTAGCTTTTTGCTTATCAATGCACAGTTCACAGAGATGAGACTCAACCTGAGGAAGTAGAGCCAAAGAAGGAGAGAGACACAAGGATTCCAATGACACCAGCTACTACTTAAATCTTCATACTTCTGGACTATTACATGAAGCAAGGATGCTGAATTGTAGCTCTCTACAACTAGTAGTTTCTGGGGGAGCTTCYAGTGGGGAAGGACTTGGTTTTCTCTAAAGGGCTGGTCACTGTGTATTAGACCAGGCTCCAGTGAGTATATAGGCACCACAGAATAGACTTGTTGTCTTCTTCTTTTTCATCATCATTGTCATCCTCCTCCTTCTGATTCTTCTATTTTGGGGGAGAGAGGTCACAAGGTTGGAGGGTGGACCTGGAGGAATGGGAAGTGAGTATGATTGGGGTGCATTTTGTGTAATTCCCAAATAATAAAAATATTAAATTGGAAAAATCCCTTCTTTGATAAAGTTAATTTGAATCATGTTTTATAATATCTTCAACTGAATAGTCCCAACTCATACATTACTCCACAGTTGTGAGATTCTATGGGGAGTCTCAAAGCACACTAGATAGAATTTTTTAATATGAGATTGAAATATTACTTTTTTCTAAAAGGGAAAAATATCATCTTGAATAGCTGTATTTAATACAATAGTGTCTTTTACATCTTCTTTGGATGTAATGACATCTGTGGAAAAATGATTTACTACTTTTGTATCTGAATAGGATAAACTGTCTTTAAAAGGGGCATGCTTGACTTTGTTCTTTCCATGTCATGCTCCTTATGATTTGAAAGGATAGCAGTGTAGCACAACAATTTCCAASAATGGACATGCTGAATAATTAGTGTGCCTGGGGCATGGCCCATTTTATTTTTCACAAATGGGATTTGCCAATGACATGGACAATAATAGAAGAAGTATTTCCTCAGTCATGTGAAGAGAAAATACTTTTCAAAAAGAATCAGAATTTACTCTACAAGTACCTTACAAGACCTATAATTATTAGGTCTAAGATAGTCCATATTTCCAGAAATGTGCTCAAGCTAGCCTGTAAAAGGATCTCTGAGGGTTAGAAATAAGCCAGCCCTTCTTAGGAACTTGTGAACAGGTTCTCACCCCTCAATCCAACACACACATACAAAGGAATCATTTCCTTGCCTCTGGTAGAAGGCTCTCCATTAACTATACCTGTGGTTGCATGTTGAAGGCTATCCTGTCCTCTATATACCCTCAGTCTCTACTCACAAGTACTTGTTATACATTTCAAAGGCCATGCTAACTTCTTGGCTCTCCCTTCCTTCCAGCCTACTCATCATCCTTGTGTACTCATACA
>BDUI01000114.1:311356-327331 GCA_002335545.1 Apodemus speciosus | reverse complement strand
ACACACACACACACACACACACACACACACACACACACACACAATCCAGTTATTATAATTATAAGCTATAAGCTTATATTGGACAGGTCTAACACTTCACTAACTTATTCCCCAGCTAAAAGCCCCCTTGCTACCATGATTTCTCCTGGTCTCATGGTTCTGGTTCATCATGGTGTCCCCCTCCTCTTCTTCAGTTCTCTCTTCTTCCCTCTCATACTTTCTCTTTACCTGCCCTTACTCTCKAAAACCTCCAGTCTCCCCTTTCCCTTCCACTGCCCAATCACAGGCCTTTATTGAGCAGTTAAAATGGATAGTAGGTTCACATGAGATCACATGAATATGTGATCTACTACTAGTCAGGGGCAACTCTTCTTGAGGAAGCAGAATTAACTTTGGAATACAAACAGCATTAGAACATCCCACAACATATCATGGTTAATTCATAAATCCTTAGATATCATTTCAGATTCTRCTTATGTTGTAAGATTATTTTCAGCAGTAGACTCATGTTTCTGCACACTCTAACCTCCCTGGTTATTACAGATGGAAATAAAAACCTGATACATTAACCTGTTCTAATTTGACTTGTACATAAGAAAATTCGGACTGGGTATACATTTATTATTGCAGATAGATTCACTGAAACATTACAATTTCCTCATCAGCTTCTCTAATCCCAGGTCATCAAGGACAATGATGGGTGGTGAAGAGACAATGAAAGTCATGACGAAGATAGTAGACCTCTAGCTAAGGAACAAAGGAAGATAGTGACCATATCATCACAAGTCAAGTCTGCCCACCTCCCCATCAAGTTAATGCCCTGTGTATCAAGGGGAAAGTTATTCTATGAAACAAACAGAGCCCCATGTCACCTGAGCTATTTGCTTTGACTTGTGCATCTGTGATGAGTACATCTGAACACATGTATTGGTCTTATGTTCATAATCATCCTTTGTTTAAATTTTTATATTAGATGGATCCAGTTCCTATTACCTTTACTAATGAATCTATGTTTATGACTGGACCTTGAGTCCATTATAGACTCATTCATTCATCTGGAGAAGAGATTGCATTTAATTTTTCTTTTGGAGTTGAATCACTTTCTATTTCCTTGGTATACTATAACATGTGTCCCATGCAAATATGGGCTTACATTCTACAAGATACTACACCTACTAATCATATGGATCTCTTTTAAGTTGTACTCTAGGTTTTTCTGATCAATATAATCATGTTACTAATAGTACTGAACATAGTTTGGATGACTGTTCTTGGTATTATAYACCATACTTTCACTGTTATAATATAATATGATATGATATGATATGAKATGAKATRAGATDAKAWWAKAWTATAATATAATATAATATAATATAATATAATATAATATAATATAATATAATATAATATAATATAATATAATATAATATAATATAAAACAATGATCCTGTCTTAGGTCTGGTTTCCAGGGAGCACAAATTTCCTAAATAACAAAGGATCTTTGACAATAAGGTGAATAGTAGCTGCTTGTATTCTAATGCTAATTGGGTCCTCCAAAACTGTTCCGCATGAGAGGGTCTGCACATAGCTTCTGGGAACCTACCCCCAGTTAATTCTGATTGGTAAATAAAGATGCCAAACAGCCAATAGCTGAAGAGGAGAGACAGAGGCAAGATTTAGGATTCCTAAATGGAATTTAGGATTCCATAGTCCCTGGTTTGGGACTATGAGGGGAAAAAGGAGAATCTGCCATGCCTAAGGAGTGTGCAGCAGAGAGAAACAGCTGCCATGTAAAGGGGTAAAGAAAACATGAACCAGAGAGCTGCTCAGTAGGGTCAAGAGCAGGCAAGATGGAACATTGAAATTAGTAAGTAACTCAGAATTATTGATGGACCGTAGCTTCTAACAACATGGAGGTTAGGCACTTGCTCAGCTACCATGCTGTTTAAGGCATATTAAAATATAAAAGCTGTGTGCGTGTGTCTTTCATTTGAGAACATAAACCATTGATGTGGGTAGCAACCCTGTGCTAGGGTTTATTAAAATATAATATTACAGATAGTTTTTTCTAATTCACTGATTGATTTCAATATTCACGTTATCTACAACTGAATACAGAGCACTTCACTGGGTTTTGTGGATGAGTTCCTAGCCTTTGGGGAAAGGGATTTCCCCCACCTTTAAATTTGAAGCTCCCCATTAAACATGTAGCCTTGATCAGAAATACATTGTCTTGGCTCATTATTTCTCTCACCTGACAGGTATATTTCAGCCCCATCTTTCCTACAAAAAAGTCCATGTGTACTAGCTCTGTTGTGTTGAAATGAACCATTATTCATTCCTTATTGATCAGGACTTCATGTACATTCTTTTGTTAAGCTGTTTCTGTTTTTAAACAAAGTAAATAACTAGAGCTGTTCACTGTTTGAAGTTGGTACCCAAGTTGGACTGTTTGGAGTAGAAGACCTGAAACAAGTATGGACTTAAGACAGGACACTTGACCTGGGAGAATGGYCACATAGTGTATTTAGGTGTCTGTGCTCACCATCAAGTATCTATTACAGAACAGACACTTAACATTTTGATCATAAAGGTGACTCAAGAGGCTAAATATCAGGTAAAACTGTCCACAACAGAGCTAGTACACATGGACTTTTTTTGTAGAAAAACCAGTAGCACAAAGATATGGATTTCTTCTTACCTATAGCAACCCTTGTTTCCATAGCCGCAGGTGGTTACAGATATTACACAGTATATATTACTAAGGAAAAGTAGAATCTAAGTCTAGATGAAGAAACTGCTTTTGATGATCAAGGGCAGTTTCTACATTAAAACACAGAAGAACATAAAAGAATCATTGAAGGTTTTGATGGGAAAAAGTTATAGATAAATCAGATTGATAATCTCGACTCCCAAAGAAAATCACATCACTCACTATGAATTTATGGGTTGGAGAAATTAAGAAATTGGGGAATGGACCATGTTTGTTTTTTTAATAATAGCTGGTGCACAGCAGGTGAGCAGATGGCAGTGAGGACACAGAGAAGGGCAAAGCTAAGTAACATGAGACCAGGAAGGGCAGGGGTCAGACAGGAAAAAATATTCATCTAAAACATAAAACCTGTCTTAGTTAGGATGRCTATTGTTGTAACAAAACTCTGTGACCAAAAAATAAGTTGGGGAAGAAAGGTCTTATTCAGTTTATACATCAACACTGTTCATCACTGATGGAAGTCAGGACAAAAATTCTGGAGGCAGGAGTGGATACAGAGGCCATGGGGGAGTGCTGCTTACTGGCTTGCGTCCCCTGGCTTGCTTAGCCTGCTTTCTTATAAAATCCAGAACCACAAACCCAGGGATGGCACAACTCACAATGGCCTGGGGCTTCTCCCATTGATCACTAATTAAGAGAATTCCATACAGTTGGATCTCATGGAGACATTTCCTCAAATGAGGCCCCTTCTTCTATGATGACTGTATCTTGTGACAGAAAACCAGCCAGTACAGACCCTCTTTTAGGTCTAAAGTATGAAAAAATCAACTTGAACTAAGAACTATATGGAAGTGTCTATAGGGAAATTAGCTTTAGTTATCAGCAGAAAGAAAGGTAAGTTTGAGATGGTATAAGGACTATTTGCTATGAACATAGGATCCTGGAGAATAAAACAGTTTGGGAGCAAGAACAGGAATATGGCTTAGGTTTGGAAAGGGGAAACATGTAGCATTAAACACAGAAAATTTGATAAGATTTGTTTTTTAAATAGGCACTACTCCACTCTTTTCTAAGCCAATGAAGACATGATTATCTAACCACTAGTGCAAAGTATTCTTTACGTATGGCTGGCCAGTTTTGACAACTCGTGACCTAAATTAAAATAAAACATAGCAGGGACTACCGAGATACTCARTGGGTAAGAGATATTTTAGGGTAAGGGTGAGAATCTGAGTGTGAATACCCAACACCCATGTAAAAAGCTTGGGGCAGAGACAAGCAGATTCCACAGCCCTGAGAGCCAGCCAGTGTACCCAAAATGGTAAGCCTCAGGTCAGTGAGAGTTGGTCCTAGGGAATCAGGGTGGGAAGTGCTAAGAGTAGGATATATGGAACATGTGGAACACACCTACACATACATATGTGAACACATATAATATCACACCACAATATACATAAACAATAATAAATAAGTTTGAACAGAAATTAAATTTTATGACTTCTGGTAAAGACTGAGCCATTGCTTTCAAGAACATATTCATGTCTAGACAATAAAAATTCACTATGTTGCTATAATTAATTATATATTATTATCATACCTTTTGTAAATGTTCTGTTTTAATTTTTTAAAGAGCTACATTTTGTTTTTGAATCAGACATATACAATCACTCAAAACTTGACTATAAACTTTTTAAAAGATTTATTKATTTTTATATATGTGAGTACACTGTTGTTTTCTTCAGACATACCAGAAAAGGGCATCAGATCCAATTACAGATGGTTATGAGCCACCATGTGGTTGCTGGGAATTGAACTCAGGATCTCTGGAAAAGCCGTCAGTGCTCTTAACTTCTGAGCCTTCTCTCCAGCCTGATTATAAACTTTTTATTTAACATTTTTATTTCTATCATGGAGCTACACTGTTTTCTTGAGTCTATCAAATATAGCTTGTAATCAGATTATGTGTTTGATGTATGATGTATGTGTATGAGCATATGTATACATATATATGTATGTGCATATGTATGTATGCATGGGGGAAAGTAGATATATCTATAAGTTTCAAAGTAACAGCATGATTGTAAGTTAGAGAAACCTGAAGNTGGGTAAGAGATATTTTAGGGTAAGGGTGAGAATCTGAGTGTGAATACCCAACACCCATGTAAAAAGCTTGGGGCAGAGACAAGCAGATTCCACAGCCCTGAGAGCCAGCCAGTGTACCCAAAATGGTAAGCCTCAGGTCAGTGAGAGTTGGTCCTAGGGAATCAGGGTGGGAAGTGCTAAGAGTAGGATATATGGAACATGTGGAACACACCTACACATACATATGTGAACACATATAATATCACACCACAATATACATAAACAATAATAAATAAGTTTGAACAGAAATTAAATTTTATGACTTCTGGTAAAGACTGAGCCATTGCTTTCAAGAACATATTCATGTCTAGACAATAAAAATTCACTATGTTGCTATAATTAAKTATATATTATTATCATACCTTTTGTAAATGTTCTGTTTTAATTTTTTAAAGAGCTACATTTTGTTTTTGAATCAGACATATACAATCACTCAAAACTTGACTATAAACTTTTTAAAAGATTTATTKATTTTTATATATGTGAGTACACTGTTGTTTTCTTCAGACATACCAGAAAAGGGCATCAGATCCAATTACAGATGGTTATGAGCCACCATGTGGTTGCTGGGAATTGAACTCAGGATCTCTGGAAAAGCCGTCAGTGCTCTTAACTTCTGAGCCTTCTCTCCAGCCTGATTATAAACTTTTTATTTAACATTTTTATTTCTATCATGGAGCTACACTGTTTTCTTGAGTCTATCAAATATAGCTTGTAATCAGATTATGTGTTTGATGTATGATGTATGTGTATGAGCATATGTATACATATATATGTATGTGCATATGTATGTATGCATGGGGGAAAGTAGATATATCTATAAGTTTCAAAGTAACAGCATGATTGTAAGTTAGAGAAACCTGAAGRGGAACATYGAGAAATCAAGACTGAAAGGAAGTTTCACTTCAGGATGTTCAGAGGTCATACTGTAGGAGTGGACTCCATAAGTGGACTTAAATAAGACAATTTTGACTGCTAGGTAGAAGTTAAAGTTTAGAGAAAGAGAAGTTAGAGATAAGAAAAGCAGGGAGCTGTACATAGCCTGAGTCTAAAACACAAGGACATTGACACAGATTAGCAGGGACAGTAGGAAGATCCCTCTCTCTAGAACAAATAGCCATGCAGAGTTGGCAACTGATTACATTGCTTGCTTTGCAAGGTACAATGCAAACTTCAAAATTCCCAACCTCATTGTATTTTACTATTGCCTCCAGTTCAGTTCCTCAATGTCTGCTTCTTATAAAAATGACTCCAAGTACAATATAGGCATGATAAAAGTTAAATTGGTATTTTTCTATGCTGTGCAGTGTTTGTATGTAAAGAAATGAGATCTCTCCTGATTCTGTAAGCTAGGGAGAGGGAGGGAACGAAGTACACTCACATTGCACAAACAAATGTAGGATAGGTTCTTTAAGCTGAAACTAGCTCTTAGTTTCAGGCCCTTGTTATAAATGAAGGACATAGATAACCATGCCACACATTATCCATGGTCTGAAACATAGCCAGTAAGGAGATGATGACCTTTTTTCAATCTACAAAATGTGTCACAAGTAGCTTTTAACCAAACATAGAGAACCAAGATTGAGACAATGGCTTGGAACTTTAAATCTCAGTTATTTATATGTCTTTCAAACAACCTGTGGATAGTATACACAGATATTTATTCTCCTTCTATGAATTTTATTATGAAACCATAATTTTACTATGACACAATAACTAAAATTTAGTATAATTGTATAATGAGCTCATCACTGTATTTTGCTATGTTGTTTCTACTCTCTGTTTTATTTGTGATCAATGTAGATCTCAGCTTTCTCAGGCTGGGTCCCTAGGTGGTGATAAAATGGCCCTCATTCAGCTAACACAGGAGGAAACTCACTGTATCACAAGCAAGAAATCAGCCCTTTTTGCTTTTAGCCACTGCAATTCGGTGTTGTTTGTCACCACAGTGTAATCAAATCAACCTGTTTTGATTGATGAAGGGTAAATACATCTACTGAACACCTGCATTATGTTTGAAATATTTTTACAAGAAAGAAATATTGAGGGAAAGGTAGTGTGGGTGTAACAAGAAAATTTTGGTGGAAAATAGTCTTTAAATTGTCACTAGCAGTAGGTGACAATAACCTACTTGCTTTTTTATGTTTAGCTATAAGCTGCTATAAAAATCATCAAATGTTTTAAGTGATTCAGATTAAGGGAATGAAGTGGAAGAGTTGGAAGCACAAAATAAAAAGTGTACAAAAATGTTGAAAGTTCTTTCCAGGGTTTCTTAAAGCATCAAAAACTAAATGAGCAGAAATGCCTCTAATTTCAGAACAACACCGCCGGTAGGTAAGGTTTTGTAACTCCTCATTTCTATTCCTTTGAAGACAATCATGAAACAGATAACACTGGACATGTCTTCCAGATTCTCAAGTCACCCATGAGGCAGGTAAGGTAAACGGTAGAAAATTGGCTGTGACTTGAAGGTTCTCCAAAGTGCTTATTAGCACTTTACTTCATTCACAGACATTTTGTGATTAGAAAGGAATACCATTGTCTTTAGTAAGAATATTTTAAACAGAGGAATGTGTGGTGTGGGTTCAAAAGTCTATTGTAAGGATACTGTGATGTTATCTCAAATAAACTAAGATGGATTGTCTCATATTAGCCATAAATTTTTTTTTGTTTAATTACGTGTGTGTGTGTGTGTGTGTGTGTGTGTGTGTGTGAAACTGAACATAATGTCCCTTCCCAGAAATGTTTCAGACCATTGTTTCCAGGAGTGCAGAAGTCTTGATCTGGCTTTAATTTCTCCCATATAGAAAGTACCTGTGGCCACCAGTAGCTTCAGCACATCTCTTCTTCAAAAATAATTTAATTATTCTTTGCCAATTTCATACATGCATACCATATGTTTTTATCATATTTACCCTTCTTCATCCTCTTTGCAAACATCACCAAATTTCCTTCCCAACTTCATGTCCTTTTAAACAAGTGGTTCTCAATCTTCCTAATGCTGTGACCCTTTAAACACTTCCTCATGTTGTAGTGAGCCCAACCATAAAATTATTTTCATTGCTACCTTCTAATTGTAATTTTTCTACTGTTATAAATAGAAATGTAAGTATCTGTATTTCCTGGTGGTCTTTAGTGACTCTTGTGAATCTTGCAGGTTGAGAACCACTATTTTAAAGAAACAAAACATCAGTGTCTAGTTTATACCATCTGCATGTGTATGGGCATAGGGCTATATTAGTTATTTTTTAATTGCTCCAAGACCAATACAGTTTATAAAAGAGTTTATTTGGGCTTACAGTTCCAGAGGTTTAGAGCCTGTGTTGGGTGAACAGAGAAAGCAAGTGGCAGGCATGGCAGCTACAGCAGAACCTGAGGATTCACATCATGAACCACAATTGAAGCAAAATGAGAAGTGGCTAGAAAAACTGGGAATGGCTAGTGTATTTGAAACTTCAATGCTCACCCATAGTGACTTGCTTTCTACAGCTAGGACATACCTCCTAAATCTACACAAACAGTGTCACCAACTGGATACCAAATATTCAAACATCTGAAAATACAGGGTACATGCTCATTCAAACTCTAACAGGGGCCATCGTCAGAAGTATAGGCAACTTATTAAGAGCCATACATAATTCCCCACAAGATAATTAATTTTCTCCACCAGCCATCAGTTACTAAAGCTTCTCAGCCTTTCTCCACTCCATTCTGCAATGTTGTGTGGCTTGATTTTGTTTAGTTCTGGTGCAGGCAACTCCAGCTTCCCCACTTCCATGACTGTAAAGAGTACATCTATTTTAACATAATTGCCAAAACATCACTAATTCATTCTACCTACAGTAACCAGAATCTTGGTAAGTAGTGCTAACATTTTCTAGACAGGTATAACATATTCTAACAACTCCAGAGAGAAATATTTGAAATAATGTATTGTTTTTAAAAATAAATACAAAACACAAAGACTTAACATTTAGTAAGGTAGGTGAAAATTGAAGAAATAAATCATACTTTATCATCAGTTTAGCTGGGCCAAAGTTCCAGATACATACAATTTTTCTATATAAATTACAGATTCAAGTATATGTAATCACTTGCTCTGTGGATCTTCCTGCTGCAGTGATTAATTTTACATGTCATATTGACTGTATTAGGGATGCCTGGAGTTCTAGGTGTTTTCATGAGGATGTTTTAAAAAGCAGCAAACACTGAATCTGCAGAGTGAGTGGAGACCTTTCCTGAACAACATCAGCAGTCTTGCCCACATATTGAATGTCTTTATTGAACAAAAAGATAAGAAAGATAAATCTGTTGTGCATTCTACCTTTAGGACACTCATCTATGGCCATGGAAGAATCTCAATCCCTGCATCTCAGGCCTCCAGACTCTGAGAGTTATACCAGTTCCCTCTTTCTGCTGGTGCTTTGAAAGTGCTGCTCCATTTTCTCCTAAGTCCAATTGTCATTATAAAATTTCCATTCCCCTTTCCTAGGAAGTGTTCTGTATTTTATGGTTAGTATTTGTTGTGGTAAATCTCCAAACCCAATAAGTCTAAAACCACACAACTCAGTTATAATATTTATAAGCTACATGCCTAGATTGGGCAAATACACCACTATACCTACTGTATTTCCTAGCTATGCGATCCCTTGCTACTTGGGGCTCCTCCAGAACACATGGTTCTGCTCCATCTTCCTTCCACCTCTTCTTCCTCCATCTTCCTCTCCTCTACCATCTCATCTTTCCCTCCTCCTCCTTCTCTCTCCTCTTGAAAACTTTCAACCCCACCTTTCCCTTCCACTGCCCAATCACAGGCTCTAGTCTTTATTTGATCAGTTAAAATGGGGAGAAGGTTCACATGAAATCACCTGGCAGCACCTCTTGAGGAAACAGAGCATCAAAATACAAACAACCTCAGGGCAATCCACAAGTATTTTGAAAAATCACAATACCTTCTTAATGAGTCCTCAAAGTACTTAGTTAATGGTTTTGTCCCTGCCCTCAACAATCTCTTCTTTTTTTTTCAGATTCTAACTTAAAAGTTGATAGTGTGGGCTGGAGAGCCAAATGGTAAAGTGCTCGTCTTGCAAGCATGAGGAACTGAGTTTGATCTATAGGATCCAAAACAAAACAAACAAAGAAAATAATCAAATAAAAACCAAGTTGGTATAACAGCACCCACTTGCCATGCCAGAAATGACAGTGAGGAGGAGACAGGTGAATCTCGGGGGTCACTGCGTGCCTGGCTTTGCTTGCATGTCCAAGACTCTGTTTCTTTAAAAGAGAGTCCATGGTACTTGATAAGTTGATACTTGAGGTAGTCCTTTGGCCTCCACACTTTCACACATATGTGTATGTGTATCCCCATGTACATAAATATACATATATGATGCAAGTACACATACATATACACAAACACATAATAAAACTTAATGTTCTTCATCCTTGCTCACTTCTGCCTCAATATATTTTACATGTATATGTGTGTGTATATGTGTGTACTTTTATTTTGTAATATTGTTAAAGGTTTTTTCCAGTTTATTTTTCTTATAATCTATTTTATCATATGACTTTATTTTTAAATACTGGTCTCTGTTTCTTCTCCCCATGTAGATATAAACTTGTCTTAGAGTTTTTTTATTTTTGTTAAGACTTTTTCTTCTAAGTTATTAGTTGTTACTTCATTCCTCTACCTTCAGGGCAGGGTCTTTCCTATAGTTGATGGCAGGCTTCAGCTATCTGTCCCTGGATACCCAGTATCAGTCCCTTGAGACTTTTTTCTAATGCGATAATGCTCAGAGAGGAATGTTATGGTCTCCTTTCTAATGTTGACTTGAAAGGCCATATCTTTTAAATTCAGACTGCATTTTAGAAAACATGAACTCAAGTAAGCTAACAGGCCAGCATTAGTTTCCAAGTTACCCTCCAAAAAAACCTGAGCCTATCATGAATTTCTAGGCTAACCCCAAAAGACCAATGTCTCCAGGATAATCTCCCTCAACAAGTAAGTGTTTTTAGGTTAATTCCCAACAAGTCCTCTCCTGCTTAGCAACCACCAATGAAGTTGGAAGCAGAAATTAAGTTTATAGCTTGATTCCTAACACCAGCCAATTATGTTAAGGGCCATAGCAGCTTTCTAATTAGATACTTGCCAGACTAGAAACACTCAGCTTGGCTTGTTGCTTTCTATAAAGCCCTACCCCAATAGATATTTGGGGATGCTCTCCTCCAAAACTGTYCTGCATGTAGGCAGTGGACTGAAGGGCCCAAAGTCATTTGAATAAAAACCCTGTTGTGATTTGTTTTGGATCAGCTCCTGTCTGTTTTGGAGGTTCACTAAATACTTCCTTGGCACCAAATAGAAAAGAACCTGAGTGCCTAAGAGTTACAACTATTTTCTCTGTGACAAAGAACAGATTATAGGAGGTACTGATATCTTTTATAMTATATTATATAAAAGTAGTCTTATATCTTCCAGTCTCCATTTATGCCCTAGGCCTAGGGGTGTCCGACAGCCCTCTATATCCAAATCTTGCCCAGAAAGAGCTGGTCTCCCAGGAGTGCTCTGACTCCAAACCCAGTGGTGAGATCACCACTTTTGCTCCAATAACGGTCCAAAGAAGTACATACCAGAAGCTCACAGGGCACAGGAACAGCTGAACACTTGGGGACATGAGCCTTCCAGTCTCTATCTGTGCCCCAGAGCTAAGGGTGTCCCACAGCCACCCAAATCCTTCCCAGTAGTGCTGACACACCTAAGATCTCAGTCTCACAGGCCCACAGGAGGGACAAGCTCCAGTCAAAGTCAGCAAGACCACCTAATACCAGAGATAACCAGATGGTGAGAGGCAAGCTCAAGAACCTAAGCAATAGAAATCAAGGTTACTTATCATCAGAACTCAGATCTTCCACCATAGCAAGATACCCCAACACACTGGAAAAGCAAGATCTGGATTTAAAATCACGTATCATGATGATGATAGAGGACTTTAAGAAGGACATAAATAACTCCTTTGAAGAAATATAGGAGAACAAAGGTAAACAGGTAGAAGTCTTAAAGGGGAAACATAAATATCCCTTAAAGAATTACAGGAAAACACAACCAAACAGGTGAAGGAATTGAACAAAACCATCCAGGATCTAAAAATGGAATTAGAAACAATAAAGTAATCACAAAAGGAAACAACCTTGGAGCTAGAAAACCTAGGAAAGAGATCAGGAGTTGTAGACGCAAGCATCACCAAGAGAATACAAGAGATAGAAGAGAGAATCTCAGGGGCAGAAGATACCATAGGAAACATTAACACAGTAGTCAAAGAAAAGGAAAATTTCAAAAATCTCCTAAACCAAAACATCCAGTGTTGCAGGGTTTTCCATGTTCAATCATATTAGGGCAGGGGAAGGAATTGGGGTGTCCTGTGATTGGACAGGAAAGGGGAGGCAGAGCTAGGAGTTGGGGAGACATAGAGGTGGCAGGAGGAGAAGAAAGAACCAAGATTGATTTGGATGTGGACATGTGTGACATCTACTAGCCAAAACAGCTAAGTTTTAGAAGGTTAGAAATGTTGGGATAAAGCTTTTATTGTTATCAATTGGGTCTTAAATTATTGTATTGGCATCTTGTAAATTGTGATATTACTGATACATAAATCTGATTGATTAATTAAGCTTTAAGAGTTTTGCTTTACTTGGTTACGGGAGTGTGGGTGCTCTGACAGTGGAGATGGAACACAGCTAAGATGCTGGGGAGGTAGCTGGGAGAGACTAGCTCAGCAGCAGTGAGAACTGCCCAGAGCAGGACCCCATCTGGACATGGTGCTGAGGCAGAGCAGCATGGGTGAGTTGGCAGGATCATTTTTAATATCTCCCACAACAACACAGGAAATCCAGGATACCAATGAGAACACCAAACACAAGGATAATAGGTATAGAAGAGAGTGAAGATTTCCAACTTAAAGGGCCAATAATATCATTAACAAAATTATAGAAGAAAGATTCCCTGACCTAAAGAAAGTGATGCCCATGAATCAAGAAGATGCCAATAAGACTACAGAACTCCACATAGACTGGACCAGAAATGAAATTCCTCCTGTTACATAATAATCAAAACACCAAATGCACTAAATAAAGAATATTAAAAGCAATAAGGGAGAAAGGTCAAGTAACATATAAAGGCAGACCTAACAGAATTACACCAGGCTTCTCACCAGAGACTATGAAAACAAGAAGATCCAGGGCAGATGTCACACAGAACCTAAGAGAACACAAATGCCAACCTATGCTACTATACCCAGCAAAACTCTCAGTTACCATAGATGGAGAAACCAAGATATTCCATGACAAAACCAAATTTATACCATATCATTCCATACATCCAGGCTTACAGATAATAGATAGAAAATACCAACATAAGGAGSGAAACTATACCCTAGAAAAAGCAAGAAAGTAATCTTCTTTCAACAAACCCAAAAGAAGATAGCCAAACAAACATAATTCCACCTCTAACAACAAAAATAAGAGGAAGAAATAATCACTTAATATCCTTAGTATTTCCTTACTATCTCTTAATRTCAATATCAATTCCCCAATAAAAAGATATATATTATCAGAAGGATGTATAAACAGGACCCAGCATTTAGCTGCATACAGGAAATGTACCTGAATGACAAAGACAGATACTACCTCAGGGTAAAAATTCCAATCAAATGGTCCCAAGAAACAAGTTGGGGTAGCCATTCTAATATTAAATAAAATCGACTTTCAACCAAAAGTTATCCAAAAAAATAAGGAAGGACACTTCATATTCATCAAAGGAAAAATCTACCAAGATGAACTCTCAATTCTGAACATCTATGTTCCAAATGCAAGGGCACACACATTCATAAAAGAAACTTTACTAAAGCTCAAAGCACACATTGCACCTCACACAACAATAATGAGAGAGACTTCAGTACCCCACTCTCAGCAATGGACAGATCATGGAAACAGAAACTAAACAGAGACACAGTAAAACTAACAGATTTTATGAACCAAATAAATTTAATAGATATCTGTAGGACATTACATTCTAAAATAAAAGAATATATATTCTTCTCAGTACTTCATGGTACTTTTTTCCAAAATTGACTATAAAATCAGTCACAAAGCAGGCTGCAACAAATACAAGAAGATTGAAATAATTCCATGCCTCCTACCAGATCACTATAGGCTAAGGCTGGTCTTCAATAACAAAAAAACAACAGAAATCCCACATACATATGGAAGCTGAACAATGCTCTACTGAATGATGACTTGGTCAAGGAAGAAAGAAAGAAAGAAATTAAGGACTTTTTAGAATTTAACAAAAATGAAAGCTGAATATACTCACATTTATGGGACACAATGAAAGCAGTGCTAAGAAGAAAACTCATAGCTTCATAGCTTTAAGTGCCTCCAAAACAAAACTGGAGAAAGCATACAATAGCAGCTTCACAGCATATTGGAAAGCTCTAGAACAAAAAGAAACAAATACACCCAAGAGGAATAGACAACAGGAAATAATCAAACTCAGGGCTAAAATTAAACAAATAGAAACAAAAAGAACTTTAGTAAGAACCAATAAAACCAGGATCTGGTTCTTTGTGAAAATAAACAAGATAGATTAATACTTAGCCAGACTAATGAGAAGGCACAGAGACAGTATCCAAGTTATAGAAAATCAGAAATGAAAAGGAAGACATAACAACAAAAACCTAGGAAATCCAAAAAAAAAAATCACCACATCCTACTACAAAAGCCTATAATCAACAAAAATGGAAAAATCTGGATGAAATGAACAATTTTCTAGACAAATACCAGGTACCAAAGTTAAATCAGGATCAGATAAACCATCTAAACAATCTCATAACCCCTAAAGAAATAGAAACAATCATTTAAAACCTCCCAACAGAAAAAAAAGCCCAGGATCAGATGGGTTAATTTAGAATTCTTTCAGAACTTCAAAGAAGACCCAATCCCAATACTCTTCAAACTATTCTGCAATTTGGAAACAGAAGGAACACTACCCAATTCATTCTATGAAGTCACAATTAAGCTCATACATAAGCCACATAAAGACCTAACAAAGAAAGAGAACTTCAGACCAATTTCCCTTATGAATATTGATGAAAAATACTTAATAAAATTCCTGCCAACCGAATCCAAGAACACATCAAAATGACCATCCATCATGATAAAGTAGGCTTCATCCCAGGGATGCAGAGATAGTTCAATATATGGAAATTCATCATGTTATCCACTATAAGGATAACTCATGGAAAACAAACCACACAATTATTTCATTAGATGCTGAGAAAGCATTTGACAAAATTCAGCAACCCTTCATGCTTAAAATCATGGAAAGTTCAGGAATTCAAGGCCCATACCTAAACATAGGAAAAACAGTATACAGCAAACCAGTAGCCAACATCAAACTAAATGGAAAGAAACTTGAAGCAATCCCACTAAAACCAGGGACTAGACAAGGCTGCCCACTTTCTCCCTACCTGTTCCATATAGTACTTGAAGTTCTAGCCAGAGCAATTATACAACAAAAGGAGGTCAAAGGGATACAAATTGGAAAGAAAAGTCAAAATATCACTATTTACAGATAATATGATAGTATACTTAAGTGATCCCAAAAATTCCACCACTGAACTCCTAAAGCTGATAGACAACTTCAGCAAAGTGGCTGGATATAAAATTAACTCAAACAAACCAGTAGCCTTCTTCTACTCAAAGGATAAATAGGCTCAGAAAGAAATTAGGGAAAGGACACCCTTCACAATAGTCACAAATAATATAAAATACCTTGGTATGACTCTAACCAAGCAAGTAAAAGATTCATATGACAAGAACTTGAAGCCTCTGAAGAAGGAAATTGAAGAAGATCTCAGAAGATGGAAAGCTCTCCCATGTTCATGGATTGGCAGGATTAATATAGTAAAAATGGCCATCATGCCTAAAGAAATCCATAGATTCAATGCAATCCCTATCAAAATTCGAACTCAATTCTTCATACTTAGAATGAGCAATATGTAAATTCATTTTGAATAAAAAGAAACCCAGAGGAGTGAAATCTATTCTTTTTTTTTTTTTTTTTT
>BDUI01000114.1:271704-296259 GCA_002335545.1 Apodemus speciosus | reverse complement strand
ATATATATTGAGTATGAAAAGGCAATAGGTCCAAACATTTTAGGAACTATTATCCTAACAAATTCCTCTTAGGTAATCTGACATGTGGACATTATAGGCCACAGCATTTAATAATAGTTTAGAATGCCTTCCTGATTTGAATGTAAAGCTGTACTATAACCAAGAATAGTTACATAAATAAATAATGGATTAAAAGATTACAAAGGAAACAAAGCTTGAGCCACTTCCAAGACACTTGGTTCATCTCCTTGGCCTTATGTTTGGCGGCTGATGTGAACCAGTGACCACAGCTCTGGCTCTCTCAGGGAAGCTGTTTACTTTGCCACATGACATAGGCTTTTGATCTCAAGTCCTAGTCATCTATCTGGCTTCCTATGTTTAATGCAGCTGGCATATGGCTTGTTCTTCTTTCTGCCTTTTATTATGCCACTTGAAATCAGTCTGAGGAAAAGTTAGCAGACTACAATTGTTTTAAGTGCACTTCTTTATCAAAATACACAAAATTGTATAGCATTCTATGAGTCAGTGCTACAACTGAAGATATTTTATTTAAACTTCATAAAACTATAGTGTGTTATAGTTGAATCTAGTATTACCTGACACCTAACATAAAGACTGGTAAAGGAAAAAAGTTTCTGAACTCTCCATTAGATAACCAAGCAGTTGGATGACAACAGAGAACCAAACTTTCCTGCTGCCTTTTTGATGTTACTCATTTCCTTTTCCGAGCATTGAATTTCTCTCTTCATTTTCATCTTCCTCTCTGGCACTCAGGACTCTCAGCTAGAGTTAGATAGGATTTAAGAGTCCTGTCCTTGTTTTGCAAATATCTGTCTCATGCATTCACACCTATGAGCTGTGTGACTTTGGCCAATTGAGTCCAACATTTTGTGTTATAGTTTCTTTCCATATAAAATGAAGACAATAACAAGTGGATCTTTACAACTGACAAAGGACAAGTGTCACATCCACATGCTGCTTCTCCATTCTGCTTCCTCCCTTCTATAAAATCACTGCTTGTGATTTTAATAAAACACATTAATGGAAAATAAAGATATGTAGTTATTTCAACAAACACACAATTGTTTAATGTCTATTAATTCATTCAGCAATTGACCCAGAAAGTTACAAATTAAAGATCAAAGCTTACCTTGTCTTGTCTCGGGAATGTATGCTCAGAGCTAGCACCTGTATTAAATTAAATGTAAGAAATGCTCTGCTCAAATTACTGACTCATGCTACTTGAAAAGGGTGAATTTTACTTTTCAGCTTCTAATTTACAAAGCTAATTATAGCTTTGAGTGTTAAGCTAATCAAGTGCTAAGCACACATTCTAAAAAAAAAGTTTGTTGTGGATTCATCTTTTTATGTTACTTTACTTTTCTTTATGATATAGCAATTAACTTAAGATATAGTAATAGTGTTTGTATGCCAGCTGCAGAGACAAACATCAAACAGTTGTGTGTGTGTGATTAAACCTCTAATAAATTTTAGATGGAAACATAAAGCAGAGGTTCTCACCTAATCTGATCCAGTTGTAGACTTTTCCAATAAGGGTTTGTAAACTGGGTTCTCAAAAATGAATAGAAAAATATATCTAGGGAAATGTTTAGCAAAAGCATGTTGGCAGAATAGTATATCTCCGAGAATGATATTCAGCGTAGCTGGAAAAAGGATTAGTGTGCTAAACCCAAAGAGTGAATCAACTAGTAAGAAGCATGGATTACAGCCAGAATGATTGGCAAATTCTCCAGGGTTTCTAACCCAAGTGAATCATTTGGTTTGATTCTAAGTTCAGAGGATTTTCAAAAAGTGAGTGATATAATGAGATTGGTAATATCACAGATGAATGTGGTCAGGACGAACTCTGTCCACAGTAATGATGCTAAAGACACAATTTGAGCCAAATACCTTTGATAATGGAGAAACTGCAGGCTTGAAAGAGTCATACACTTCCTGACTGAATGCAGAGAGATGGGAGAGGACAATCCAGGTTTTATGGGTCCTGAAACATGACATTAGGGAACTCTTTCGAAATGGTTGTTGTACTCAGTAAGGATCCTGGGTGGCTGTCAAAGTTCTTGACATCCTATATGTCAGACACAGAGTGATGGAGAAGAAGAAGAAGAAGAAGAAGAAGAAGAAGAAGAAGAAGAAGAAGAAGAAGAAGAAGAAGAAGAAGAAGAAGAAGANGAAGAAGAAGAAGAAGAAGAAGAAGAAGAAGAAGAAGAAGAAGAAGAAGAAGAAGAAGAAGAAGAAGAAGAAGAAGAAGAAGAAGAAGAAGAAGAAGCAGTGTTTCCCTGTCTGTACCTCTCTGTGAATGAGCAACATCTCTCTCAAGTGTGGGAAACTTGGTAAAAAATTAGGCAATTCTTTCCATTTCCGAGTCTTGATGATTGTAGTATTGACAAAACATTTCAAGAAATATTTCATTATCTGCAAGAAAAGAAAGCTTCAAATTCTTGTTCTATTAACAGGACGTAATTCTTGTCAGACTTGATACATCTGAAATCATAATTATGCTAATGTAACAACAATAAGTCAAGGATGTACTAAAACAATTGGTATAATAACTACTTTACAATGAATATGTGATAGCATGGGCTGGCTGGTGCTCTCTCTCTCTCTCTCTCTCTCTCTCTCTCTCTCTCTCACACACACACACACACACACACACACACACACACACATCTGAGTTCTCTCCCCTCCAAAAGTAAGTTCCTCTCTCATTTCACTCTTGGTGGACTCTGACTCATGTTCCTTATTGACCCACAGTTGGCACCTGCTTTCTGTCAGCTGGTGCTGCATCACTCTTTACTGAGGCAAGGGAATGGCATGAGCTGTAATATCACAGAAATATTCAAGCATGTAGTGATTGTAAGTTTTATTCACTCTTTAAAATCTAGACTCAAGCTTGGGAGTTATTATCTGGACATGGTTGGCTGGAAGATAGTGTCTCAGATTGAGAGAATTATATCAAGGCAGGAACTCAAGGCAAGAGCTTGAAACAGAAGCTAAGAGGGAAAACAATTTACTGGCTCAGGACCACTAGTTTGTTCGGCTAGCTTTTTATACATCATAGGCACACCTTACTAGAGATGTACTGTCTACAGTGGGCTGAATCCTTCTATGCCAATTAGCAGTCAAGAAAATGTCCCAGAGATACACCCACAGGCCATTCCTATGGAGGTAATGACATCTGATTTTCTTTTAATTTTATTGGAATGTATAACTTTTGAATTAATGAAATAAGATAAAGTCTACCTAGCTATTTTTAAAATCATGAAGTTATTTACCAAGACAAAAGAAGTCTCAAAAGTAAAAACACAGAGTCAGAGAAATCAGTTTAAATATATTTGCTTAGCTGTATGCTAAGTGACTTAATCTTTCTTAAGTCTTTCTTAAGTGTTTCTGTATTTCAAAAACACTTGAAAGATAATACAGACATTTTAAATGCTATAACTTATTCTCAGAAATAATATGTAATCATGTGAAAATGTGGAATTTGCATGCTTAGAACATGGTAAATAGGTGATTTAAACTATTAATTCTTTTCTACCATTTGAAATCATAATAAATTAGCTTTTACTATAGACTGATTCTAACTTGGCTCTCATATAAATGTCTTCCAAAATACATATGTGCCCTATGTCTTACTATTGTAAGGAATATCCTGGAATTAGAACTACTGCAGATTTAAATGGCAATTTAGCATCTGTGTGACTTTGAACCAACCAGAATACTTCCCCATAACTCAATTTTATAGTGTGCAAACCAGAAATGATACTCTTTCCTATTTGTTTTATGATTGTTGTGAGAATTCAGTTAAATGCACTGTACTGATAATGAAGTTAAGAACTCATTGCTTTCCATGATTATTAATGATTTATAATTTTTATGTTTGAAAATGGCACAGTGACTATTCCACAAAAGTCATTAAGCATAGTACAKATGAAGCAGMTGTMTCTYTYTCTCATTATGTCATTTCTCTTCACTCGCTGCCTCTGGCTCTCCTTGGTCTTGGAAAATTAGTTCTACTTCCTGCTTCTTGTCACTGAAGTACAATTACATTTACCCATGATTAAACAGTTGCCAGGAATGACAATTTCCAAGTCAATATCATAGCTAGAAATATTTTACAGAATTTATATTTGTGCATTCATTCTGACATGTTGTCCTTTGTTGGATTTTAGGATGGAATTATCAATTCATTAGAGAATCAACCAAAACAAAATATCTGTGAAAATGCCACAATGAATCCTATGTGTTTGTGAGCTGACAACAAAAACTACTAAAACAGGGAGCATTTTAAGCTTTTATTGGTAGGGAGTCCAGTTAGTGCTGCCTACAGGCACATGGGTTTGGGATCATCATGGGACATGGGTATTCTACCAGCAGTCTTATTCCTAAATAAAAAGAACTGTCCCTTTCCATCATTGCCCTAGCTCGTCATGTGAGGCTTGGGGCATTTAGAGCCCTGGCCCAATCCATGATGGAGGTTTTAATTGGCTTTAACTGGATCAGATCTTATACTGATCTTGTCTCAGAATGCTATTCTCTGRTTCATCCTTTCTACCCCCTCTTCCATAATATTCTCTGAGCCTTCAGAGGAGGGAGTTAACATAGATGTTTCATCTATGGCTGAGCACTCACAGGCAAATCTTTTCAGCACTTTAAACATGTCTCAACATTTATCATTATACACTATAATTAACCATTTCTCTAACTGAGGTTAGTAGCAGCACAAATCTATGCATATAAACATAAACATCTGGAAGGCAGTTTGACAATATTATCATTTAGAAAAACAAAATCAATAATTACTGTCTTAGGGTCTATGGCTTCCCTAACTATGGGTTTTGACCATATTTGTAGTATGAGAAATGAATTATCCAGTGAAGTAGGCCTTAAAATCAATCAAGAGAATAGTGGGCTATAAACAGTTTTGCTGTATCTTTACTGGCAGGTCACTGTTTTAGCATGTTGAGTCAAGTGCTTAATATACTACTACTACTACTACTACTACTACTACTACTAATAATAATAATAATAATAATAATAATGATGATGATAATAATAGTAATAGTAATAGTAATAATATCAATATCTTTTCTTCCTTGGTAGCCCAAATATTACCTACTAGCACTGCAAAAACTAGAAACAAGGGAACTTTCCTGGTCAGTTCAACATTAATTTCTCTTTTACTTACAGTCAAAATACATAGTGTCTTCAAAATAGGGTTTTCCCCTCTAGTTACAGTGGGAAATGAAGAGCATCTGCAATAGCATATATTGCCTCTGGGGCCTCTCTGAAAAACATCTCAAAGGAAGGTGATCCATGTCACGCACCTAGATGTTCTTTTGATAACCCATGTGTTTTTGGAATAGCATGGTTCAACCATGTAGAGGACTTCTATTCAAACTCCGTTTTAAAACTTTATACTTTTAATGAGCTTACGAACTGGTCGGGTTTCATAAAGCTTCTTCAGACATTAATTTTGGCTAACTTACACCTTATCCTTTTCTGTCCCCATCCTTGCTTTTACTTAGCCACCGTACTCTCCTATGTTTTTCATATCACATCTCTACTGCTATCCATTTTATTATATTTTTTAACTTGACTTACAAGAGCATAGTTTCCAAATACCTTCTTTATGTACATCTAACTTTTCTAAAGATTCGTTTATGTTTTTTGAGTCTGTATGTATCCACACATGTATATAGGTGCTCTGTAAGTCCATAAGGGGCATCAGATTCCTTAAAGATTTGTGAGCTGCCTGATGAAGGTGCTGGGTCAAATTCTGGTCCTCTGATACAACATTCGAAACTCTTAAATGCTGAGCTTTCTCTTCAACACCATACTTCATTCATTTAAGCCTTCACCTGGCCCCTCAGTTTCTCATAGCTGTTACTACCCTCTTTGCCCATATTTCAAGTCTCATATTTTCACTCATATTTTACTATCTTCTGTCACATCAAATGCATCTCTCTACCAATGTGTATTTCTTGATTCTCACCTCCCACATATATTTCATGTTAAGTACACAAAACAAAACAAAATTGAAGCTAGTACTGTCATATGAGAAAGAACACAAGACATTTGACTTTAGGAGCATGGATGACGTCACTCAGTATAATATTTTTTTTCCAATTCCATCTCTACCCACATGAAAATTTCATGACTTCAGTTTTTATTTCAGCTGATTAATATCCCATTGTCTATAAATATTTTTTCTATCCATTTATCAGTTGATGGGCATCTGAGTTAATGGGTAAAGAATGTCTAAAGAGTAAGGACCTTATTTCATTTGTACACAGAATTTTTTATACTGGAAATTTTATTGTATTACGTACCATAGAGATATTTTTTAAACTTCTGGGAAGTGACTTGAACTATGTTAGGGGGCTAATATCTGTCAAAGAACGTTGTTTTTATTATGCATACTTCCATATTTTAAATTTTATATGATAATGATGTTTATATGCATTATTTGTGTAGCTATATAAAATTAAATCGTCACTTAAAATTAGAAAATATCCCCTTGTGCATAATAGTGGCACAAATATTATAGGTATAACCAAACACTTTAAGATGGATTAAGGCCTGCTTCATGGGAAAAAGACATTTATTTGGTACTGCAAATATGGTCAAAAACCCAAGATTGGGAACAACAAATGAAGCATCTATATCATACCCCTCTCCTTAAGGTCCAGAGCCATTATGGAAAAGGGGACAGAAAAGTTGTAAGAGCCAGATGTTCTGGCGAACTAGAGTGGAACAGTGTCTTTTAGGCATGACAAGACCATTGCACCTGTAAATCTACAGCTTTATGAGTAAACATAGTACTATTGTTTTGATAAACAGACCTAATAGTATAAAACTCCCTTTAAATTAACATTTCTCTGCCCATGTGTAGTACAGGTCTTAGACTCATAAAGACTTAGAAATGTCTTTGTGCAGTAGATGGTAGTTAACACAGAAACTCACAACTGGCTGAGATGCAAAGAGTAAGTGCTATGGAGTGCTTGGCTATAAATGGAACATCTATATCACAACTCCTTTCTTCAAGGATTAGGAACCATAATGGAAGAAGTTAAAAGGTTGTAGGAAGCAAAGGTTAGGCAAGACTGGTGTGAAACAGTGTCTCCTAGACATGAGAGGCCTGCTGCATCCATAAACTTGGAGCAACTGTGGTGGCTTGCTGAGGACTTGCATTAAACTCAAGACAGCATTATAGCATGGAAGAAGAAGGAGGAGAGGGAGAAATAGGAGGGGGAGAAGGAGGAGGGGAAGGGAGATGATAAAGATGAAGAGGAGGGTGAGGGGGAGAAAAGGGAGGGAGAGAGGAAGGGGAGGAGAAGGAGAGGGAGAGGGATGGGAGGGAAGGAGAGGGAGGAAGAAGAGTACAAAGGAGGAGGAGGGGAGGAAGAGGAGTGGAGAGGAATAGGAGGAGGAGGAAGAGGAGTGGGGAGGAAGAAGAAGAAGAGAAAGAGGAGAGGGGGAGGAGGACAAGGAGGGGTAGGGGAAGGAGGAGGAGAAGAAGAAAAGTCCTTATCACTACTTAAGGAGCTATAGCATCAGGGGCAGAGAGTCAAGTTTCTATGAATTTTCCTAAGCCAGTATCACTCCAGGGGATGTTTCTATACTAAGAAGCATATGAACAATACAAATTGAAGTTGGTGAACTATTAAATTAAAAATAATGAGGATGCAGAGTTTGGTGACTAGGGGTAAAGTAACTAATAAAATTATTTTAAATATTTTAAATTAAAAAACATTAAATGTACCTATGTGAACTTATTACTTTTATTTAATTAAATTAGTATAATGTCAAACTGCATTTCTAAATATCTAAATTTATACCCATAATTAAATAGTACTACCAGCCTTAGTGAGAAGTTTCTTTTCTGCAGTGAACTGCAGTAAATACAGAGACTAATACAGTAAATAAGTGACAGTTCTTAGTCACAAGTAAGACATCTGTAGATGTGCACTAAGGTTCAGGGAATAAATAATGCAATTTGGTTTGTACATGACTGGCCCTGCCAGCAATCATTGCTGCATAATTATTGCATTATGAGGTCCTGTTCATCTATGACAGTTTGTATATGCTCAGCCCAGGAGTGGCACTATTAGAAGATGTGGCCCTGTTTGAGTAGGTGTGGCGTTTTTGGAGTAGGCATGGCATTGTGGGTATGGGCTTTAAGAACCTCATTCTGGCTGTCTGGAAGCCAGTATTCTGCTAGCAGCCTTCAAATGAAGATATAGAACTTCCAGCTCTGCCTGTACCCTGCCTGCCTGGAAGCTGCCATAGCTCTCACCTTTATGATATTGGACTGAACCTCTGAACCTAGAAGCCAGCCTCAATTAAATGTCCTTATAAGAATTGTTTTGGTTATGGTGTCTGTTTACAGCAATGAAACCCTAACTAAGACATCATCCCCAATGAATTACTGGCTACTAAAAAACTCTGGAGAGGTGAAGTCATTACCTTTACCAAGTTGCAATGGATAATTTCAAACAAATGACCATAGACAACTCTGGTTAAACTCAGTGGATCATGAAACAAAACAAAAAATTTATGAATGCCAACAATTTAGAAAGAGTAGGGGACAATGATAGGGCTGGGAAGCAAATATAAAATAAATAATTCAATTAATAAAATACAAACAAAAAACTACTTTCAAAACATGGTTTGTTTTTAGGTAATTGATCAATAGAGATACCCTGTTGGGCATATGAATGCAAACAAAATATTTTGTGGTATTCCAGAAAAATTGTCTGGAAGTTATATTCATGGCAGAGAAACCATGAATGAAGTCTCTATCTCTGGAAAATGGCATGAAAAACTGATGCACATAAAATGTCCATAGTCACTTCCCTGTCTATGCATTGTGCAAGAGTAATGCTTACAAAATGACTTTATGTAACAAGATATGGGAAATGTGCACAAATTTAAAGCAAAAACTCAAAGTGAACACAAATTACTTGACATTTTTCACACCAGAATTTTCATCCTGGTAATGGTTGCCTTTCTGGTAAATGTGGAGAACTTAGTCGCTGTCAATCACATTTATCCTTCTACCCTAAGATCATAGCAAAGTTCTGACAGAAGCTAATGGAAATGCCCAAGCAGGGTTGTTGGTTCAATGTGTTTGTTCTGCGTTTGACCAATGCCAGCATCAGCTGAGCTATCTCTTCTTGCCTTCTGTAAATTTACGTACCTACATGCCTATTAAACACATTTCTGTTTTACATTGAAGTATACGTGGGTCACCTTTGCTATGTCATGTTACACTATAAGTAAGCCAGATATACATGCCATTGCCTGAGGTTCTATTTCAAGAAAAACTTAGCTTGGATATTTCTTTTTAAAATTAAAATTTGCTGGAGTCTATGTTTAGCCATCATATCAGCATGGAAGGATAGGCTTTTTCATATCTTTGGGGTATGGATTCAGCTTGACATGGCTTCAGCCTATGATTGCCAATATTTGTACCAGAGGAAGATTGACCTGTTTCCTGAGTAATTTCCTGCAAACAATAAATATCTGAAACCACTAGAATGATATGTGGTGCTTCACAACCAGTTGTCACTCCAGGGATGTGCTTTCATATTAATCTAAGAATAATCATGAACATTACAGCTAGGGCAAAGCCACATTTCTCTTAACCTCTACAGTCTTCACAAGGTTAATCCAATATTTATGAAATGAGCATCCAGAAAGAAATAAGGATCATTAACATAAATAGATTAAAAAATAACATATAAGTTATATATTATATATATAATATCATGATTTGCCAATGTAATTATGTATATTAAAAATGAAATATGAAAAGGTGATAATGAAATATTAAAGACATTCATGCCTATAAGAACAGCATTTAGGAAGCTGAGGCAGTGGGATTAAGATTTTAAGGCCAGAATGAAGTATGTGCAAAGATACTCCAGAGAGAGACAGGATAACTTCATAGTTGAAACAACATAGATCCAACTGGAGAATGTTACAGTAAGTGAAGCAACTGAAAGAGGAAATCCTGCAATGACCTCATCTGTAAGCAGATGTTTACAAAGAATGGAACACTAGTTATAGAGAAGAAGGGGAGTTGGAACTACGGAGATGGACACAGGAGATGAAAGGGTACAGAACTGCAGTCATGTAGGGTAAACAAGTGAAGCAACATGTTCATATAATGTCTGGCATGAGAGCTGCAGCCAATTCCACCTTATTACCTGCAGTTAAATTAATCTTGTCAGAAATCGAGAGGATGATGACTAACTGATGGAGCTGAAAGTTAATTTACTTCACTTTAGTTATATTTTTTCTATATTTATATATGTTAGAGCATCATGTTGGTATCACAAATAGAAAACACACAGACCTCTGGCCCACACTAATGGGAAGACTTTGAGTATATCTAAACTGAGAAGAAAAAGCCCAGTTAGAAAATCACTCTGGAATAGTTGGAATATTATTTCAGTTCAGATGAATGACCTCTTAGCAGAAAAAAAATTGGTTGTCAGGGAAAACCCACTCCTAGGAACATAAGGATCAGTTTCTAAGCTGTTAGAAACTCTAGGGGTGGTAGCTTGTGTGGTAGCAAAGTGTCCTAAGGATGAAACTGGAGGTTCAATAAAGGGATGTCTTAGAAGGAGTCACAGCTTCCTGCTGTATGTTAGCTATAGTCATAAATAGTTCCTGAGACAGGGAGTCCTTTCCATTTTGCTTGCCTTTTTTTCTCCTCCATATCTCAGTTAAGCCTCAGACAGGTAGTTTCCTTGTGTTGTTATGACCATGAAAGACTGGGTTGGGTGCGAAGCTAAAACAAATAGGTACTTAATTAACCTCTAGGAAAGCCTGGCTTTCTGAAAATGAGTTACTCAACATTTTAACATAAACATTCCGTTTTTTTGAAAGTCTATTGGAAAACATTTTGGGAGAAAGAGAGAACCTGCTTTGGTTGGAAACATGAGTTTTTCCTTTTTGACTTAGTGAGGAACCATTTATTCTTCTGATTTATTTACATATTCTGATTAATACATCAAGTGTGAAATATAAGAGTTCCATCAAGAATTCTAAGAGCATGTTAAACTGTTAGACTCAGCTGTACATTGTATTAGGATATTAGATAAACATGATTTTTAGTATCACAAACTTATATATATATGTATATATATACATATATACATATACATGTATATATATACATATATATGCATATATATATATATATCTTTTCCATTCATGGGGGGGACATGCCTGTCAAAAATATTGTATTCGATGAAACATTCTTATTCTCATGAAAGCTTTTGGTTCTTTAATATAATTTATTATGCCTCTTAAAATTCTGTTTGATAAAAGCATTGGTACATTATAAATACCTGTAAAGAAAATATAGCTTAAAATTCCAAGGGAAATATTATATAATTATCCTTTTTAAACATTTTCACAAAAACCCACATAGGCATTAAGAAAGACTGACAAAAATATTTTTTATGTGTAGACATATATACTCTAGGCTGAAAACATTCAAGCATGATATTGTCTAAATATTAAAGCTTATCCAAGTGATCCTTTGGCTATAGCCCATGAGTTGGCTGGGGTTCTTAGAGGGGAAATACACTATTAGAAAGGACTGAAGAAAATCTCCATAATTCAGTATAAGGACCAGGAAAGTGTGGGGTTGACCTCCAACTCTTTCATTTTTTTAAATCACATATATCTCTTAAGTCCTTTTCAGTTGTACTATGCTATAATAGTAAATATTTCATTTAAACCTTATAGTAGTAAACACAATGCAAAACTTTCAGAGACAGAGGTATCACTGGCAAGGCTCTGGAGAGGGCTTTGTTATGTACAAATGCAAATGATGAAACAGGTGAAAATTTATGCTGCTAACCACACTCAAAGCAAAGGCAAATAAGTTGTCTTTCTGATCTAGTTCAATATTAAGAGTGCATGTAGACTTTGTAGAAAATTTGCAAAAAGAGACTCAGTTGGAGAACTCAGGCATAGAGTTCACTAGAATGTATATTGGCATATTAAGAAAAGGAAGGAATATTAAGAGAAGGGGGGGTCTCTATTTAATGAATAGTACAAATAAACATCCAGGTGAGATAAGATCAAGGGTTCATAGGTGTTTTTAGGATCCAAAGTATTCTTTTTACTTATAAATGCAACAATTTAACTAGCTTATAACAAAATCAATCATTAATGGCAGAGAATGCTTGGAAATAATTGCAGGAAATACTTTTCCTAATGCATTTATACTGTATACAGATTCGCTTTGTATGCGAGTAGGCAAAGTTACATGCATAGAAAGACAAATATTACGTCTTCTTTTCTTTCTTTCTTTCTTTCTTCCTTCCTTCCTTCCTTCCTTCCTTCCTTTCTTTCTTTCTTTCTTTCTTTCTTTCTTCTTTTTAGAATTTGGCTTTTTTGAGACAGGKTTTCTCTGTGTAGCCCCGGCTGTCCTGGAACTTTGTAGACCAGACTGGCCTCGAACTCAGAAATCTGCCTGCCTCTGCCTCCCAGAGTGCTGGGATTATAGGCATGAGCCACCACCACCCAGCTTTGTTTTCTCTTACATGAAGAATCTGAATTAGATAAAAAGACAAGGAATTGCAAATGGGAATACTTGTGAAGAGCAAAAGGACAAGCAAGGAGAGACAGAAGAGATGCTAAAGTGTACAGGTACATGAAATGAGAATATCAAAATGAAACCTTACTTCCTGCAACTAACAGATGATTATTAAAAAGGGATAAATGACTATTGGATGCAGAGTAGTAACAAATAAAGTGGCTATTATAAAAAAATAAAGTGGGTCAGGGAAGGCTGGACTTCAAATCTTAACTTGGAAAGTGTTACCTCTAGCTAGCTATTGCTGTGATGGAAGATGGATCTGAGAATTAGGTTTTATGTGAGATCTCACACTTTCATCAGTCCTTCACACTTCTGGAATATTCTGCATAACTCACAGAAAGTACAAATAAGATCTAAGGGTTGCCTACTTGTTTTCTGATTTGAAACATGGAAGCATTTTGGTAAGAATTTAAATACTGTATGCTGAGACTAAAGAAGACCCTGTGGTATCCAGAAATAACCATTAATCCAGAGGGCCAGAAGAACCTGTCCTAGGAGCACAGCTTGCAAAAGGCATCTTGTTGCCTTATAAACATTTTCCCTGTTATTACATTGATTTTTGAGCAGCTCCTTGTTATTAAACAAAACTATGAGTAGGAATTTGCCAAAATTCAAACATAATTTTGTTCTGAGAAAATGGCATGAATTATTTTTTGAGTTTTGAGTTTGTGGCTCAAAATAGAAACATACAAAGCACAAGGGGGAAATAGATGGCCAGGTCTTATACAGCATGTGTCCCAGCCACCTTTGACCCACAGAGACCTCTACATGGTATACCAATCAAGAGGAACATTGTATGACTATTCTTGCTGATATAAATTTTATGATCTGTTTCTGAATTTAAATAATGTGTTTTATTCCAGCTCCTCAAAAATGGTCAGATTATCAGCCTGAGCCTGAGTAATACATGTTGTAGAAAGACTTAGAGTTGTGAACTTTCTCATTTGATACTTTATAAATTCTTCCTTGTTATCAAAGTTCAAAGAACCCCATAGCAAAAACAGGGAACAGGATAAACTATAGCCATCAAACTACCTTTGTTGATTACTTTTCTAAATTAAAATGGATCTCCAACTCTTTTCCTATTCTTGTGAGATATGAAATGGGGAGGCTTTAGGAGCCATTCTACTGTGGCAAAGGGCTGTGTCCTAGCAGTGACTTTAGAAGAAGTTGCTTCACTTTTATAGACAGGGAAGACATATTCTTAAACACTGAGACCAATGATGAAGTTGGCTTTCATTTTGGAACTTACTACAAAAGTAAAGTTTGAGGAGAAAAAGTAAAATTACAATGAAGGACATTATAAGCATAGAAACCAGGGACACAACAACTCCAGACACAGGAACATCTAAGGAAAAGGAGAGTGCATGAAGATTTCTAACTCAGGCCACACACTTATTTTAATTCTCCTCATTCAGAATGTCCAGGAGAGCTTGCAGCAGCCTGTCATCTCTATGCTTATAAGGTTTTGTGTTATAGAATACATCAACATAGTCACTGTATAGACTGTCTTCAGAGTCTTCAAGCTGTGAGTGCTTGTTGAGCTTTTCCAATGCTTCATAGAAACTCTCATGAGGGATGCTGAGCTTTGCACTTGGAGACTTCTTTGGTGATTGCTGTGAAAGTGCATTCTTGCTAAAAGCACTTTGTAGGAGCCATAGCATGGCCTTTGAAGGAGTTTCTTGTACTTGTTCATACCTTCTGCCCTCCACACTGCTGCCGCTGGAGCTTTTGGCTACCAGGAGATTGCCATTTGGGATCTTTTGTGTGGGCTGCTCCTGAAACACAAAATGCCACAAAGGCAAAAAGTTCATTATTTACAGTTAGAAAAGCTAGCTGCAGCCCTAACACAATCCCGCTACAGGTCCCTTGAGAAGAAATTTGGAGAGTGGAGAAAAGACAAAGCTTGGAGTTATATGGGCTTGTATTTCAACATTTATTTTTCCACTTCCTGATTCAGCTTTGGCATCTTTTTTGTTCTCCCAGAATTCCAGTTATAAAGTAGAAATCAGAACACTCACATTTCTGGCGGTTTTGAAGATTGAGATTATGCAAGTATGTATTCAGTGTGCTGTTTTCCTTCATTTTTAAGCCTACCATAATGGAATCCATTTGGAGAAATGACATTAAACATTTAATCACTTACTTGTAAGACACCAGTTGATTGTTATGTACAAAAGCAGTTGACTAGAGAACACATGCCCTTGCTCTTGTTAGAATATATTGAATTCTGAGAAGCTCCTAGGGGGTAAAGGTCATGTGGCAGGAAGTTGGGGATCTGAAAAGTAACTATTTGTCAGCCATTTTGGAAATACTGTTGTTCTCTAGGACTTTCCATGATACCAAAATCTATGGATGCTCAAGCCCTTGGCATAGAATGCAAGATATTACTGAATAATCTATATACATTCTCCAGTGTACAGTATCATCTCKAAGACATCTGTTAATATTTAACACAATGTAAATACTGCATATTTAAGGGAAATAATATATTTACATATTAATTATAGAAAATACATTTTAGATACAGGGAAGTAAGTCTGTACAAGATGCAGTTGTTTCAAATACTTTTGATCCATACTTGACTTGCTGGACTACAAGGATTTAGAGCCCACCATAAGAAGAGATGATCATATTTCTATTCTTTAACAAGTGAAAGTCCTTTTAATACTTAGAAAGGAAGCTTAGAGAAACCCTTACAATGTGAATTTTCCTCAGGCACTATGGAGAAACTGCACCTGGATTCTGCCTAATATAATACAAACAAGTCTTAAACCCTAGCTAAAGCTTTCTCAAATCTAGTTTATAAATTCCTCATGTAAGTGGCATATCTTGAAACCTCATAAAACACATAGTTTAGAGATCTCCCATTTAGGACAGAACATTCCAGAGATGCTGCACTGTGTTAGATGCTTGTGTGTGGGGAAACAGATGCCATTTCCTTATGGCTTCTGAGAAGGAAAAAGCCAGTAGTTCCTGGACCCAGAATCACAATTGGTTTATGTTGTATACCCTTTGAAATTTTCCAAGAGAAATTGTGATTTCATAGCTCCACTTAATAATGACAAAGCATGTTAACTAAGTGCCAATTACTAAGCAGAAATTAGTAATTAGTAATAAGCTTACATAATGTGACTGTCTAACCTTGGTTTTCTTACTTTATATGTCAGTTCTAAGTTAAAAAGATTAAAATTAAAATGAGGTAAGATTGAACATTCTTAATGTGCACTGCATTATAATGGCATATATACAATATATTATAATAGGTATAAAAGAGAGCTTGATTTGTAATATGTTGTCATACAAAGTTAGAAAATTTATCAATTTTAAACTCAATCAATAAACTCAAGATTTAAGTACAAAAGAAAAAAGCAATGGCATATTCAGTTGGAAACCAACAGTTTTTGTCTTCTAAGCCCGTTTTCTCTCTATATATGTGAATTCTTCCCTTCCTAAAAATTAGATGCATCTCTCCTCACTTATTGCCTACTAGTGTCTAAAATAGAGCATGATACACAGACCTCCACAATATTCACCAACTTTTCCACTCCTCTTCTGTCATTCTGGACAGTATTGTAGGACGTGTACACACGAGGCTGCTTCATGTGCTCTGGCTGAGAAGATGTCCCATGCAAAATCAACTTCCAGTTCACAATCCTTCCTTCATTTTGCATTCTTCCAGACTAGTTAAAACAAGCATACATGTATTTATTTTAGTTTGTGTTTCAAATATAAAACAAACTCATTCAAATTGCCAAAAGAATCTCACAGTTAAAATTTAATTTTAAGGCACTGTGTATTCCATTTTTAAAGATTTATTTTAAAATAAATGTCTGGATAGATCCACTCATTTAATAAAAACCAATACTTTATAAGCCAAACAGTTTAAAAAACTGATTTATTGTCTCATAATTAAATATCTAGTTTTCAAAAGCAGAGTTCTTTATGTAAATCTGTTTTGTCACATTAATTCTGTTCTTGAAAAACTGATTGTCTCTTAAACATCTATAAGTCAAAGTTATAAAGAGGTGGAGTCAAATGTATAGATTTGATACAAAGTGGCTCTGTGTTGGCAAGTAGAATTAGATTCTTGCAGTTGAAATTGAGCTAAAGAATTAAAGAGGGTCTGGAGAAGTGGCTCAGTGGTTTAGAGTGATAGCTGCTTTTCCAGAGGACACAGGTTCACTTCCCAACAGTCAAACCCTCTATAATTTCACTTCCAGATGAAGTTTCAACTAATGTCCTCTTCTGGACTCCTTGGGTACCAGCACAAATGTGGTATACATACATACATACATACATACATACATACATACATACATACATACCACCCACAGACATGTAATATCTATTTTTAGGAAGTGATGAATGTTCAAGAATAGTTCTAATAAGTAATAATATTTTCTTCTTATGACAGGACTTGCTTCAGTCTTCATYTTCAAAGTATCAAGTGTATGTGTGAGCATGTACATTGTGAAACACGCATGTGTGGAGAMCAGACACAACTTGGGTGGGTTGGTTCTCTCCCTTGATCATGTGGTGTCCAGGGATCAAACTCAATTCAGGCTCAGCTTGAAGCCAAGTGTCCTTGCCTATTAAGTCATCTTACCGGCCCTATTTCAATGATCCGAAGGAATAGTTATTCTCTGAGAAAATGTAGAAATCATGTAATTTGCACCAATAGATAACTTTAGAAGTTTAAACTGATTTATTTTTTAAAAATTATCTAGGCAGCTGAGTGGTGATGGCATATGCCTTTAATCCTAGCACTCTAGATGTAGAGGCATACAGATCCCTTGATTTTGAGGCCAGCCTCATCTACAGAGTGAATTCCAGGGCAGGCAAAGATACACAGAGAAACCTTGTCTATAATAAAACAACAACAATAAAATTATCTAGGCAGTGAGATTTGCACTAAAGGTTCTTACTTTTCTCTCAGAACTCAGATATAGAACCCATTTACATCCCAACCTCAGAGAAGCAGGGGAATGGTGCAAAAAGAGTTGAGCTACTTGACTTCATATCAGACACACATCCTTGTGGCATTGTCCTTTAAAGCATGCCAGAGAATGTTAGAACAAATGCAGTGTCTGGAATTCTGGGAATCAGAGCATTTCAGATTTCAAAACTTTCCAGTTTTAGAGGGTTTATATGGGCTTTACCAGTAAGTGATTCAATTTTCCAAAGTTTGGGATGCTTTACAATTCTAATATTTTTGAGTATTATTGAGCTCTAGAAATCAAAAATTGTAAAAAAGTAGAGTGGTTTTTGTTTTTATTTGTTACTGTTGTTTGTTTTTGTGTGTGTGTGACTAAAGGTAGAAAAAAGATATTAAAGATGATGTCTTGCTGACATCTTGCTTGTCTTCCTGAAGAAAGAAGCTATTATACTACTCACTTTGAAGAGCAGTGTAGTAGGAAGAAYGCTCCTTCTGACTCTAGTAAAGTATCAAAGCAAAGCTGGCTTCACACCTGCCTGTCTCTAAATATGTGTAATGCCAGAGACGGGATGACAGGCCACGTGGCTGGCTGCATTTAAACTTGGGAACTTAACTAGTCTATCCCTTCTCCTCCATTACAGCATGACTGTGCTTAGAAGTCTCTAAAAAATTTTGCCTACATAAACAGGTGTTTGGCCAATGCTTTGCTTTTATATTTCTTCTGCTAAAATATCATCAGGTCAAGTTCATAAGGACCTAGCTTGTGATGCCATTCACATTTTAAAGTACTTGTAAGTGTTTGAAAAATGATCTTTGGTTTTTTTTTTGTTGTTGTTGTTGTTTTATACTTACCATGTCTGTAATTTTCAATGCCCAGGTGCCTACAGGATTCTCTCCCCATGTATGAACAGACATGAAGTCCCAATTCTTAAAGCCATTGGGGGATGTATCCCTTTCCCTTTCAGCCAACAGTACAGTGCTGGTTCCTATTTTCATATAGCAAATATAAGTTAGTATCTTAACATGACAGTCTGGCCTAGCGACTAATAACTGGGAATGAAAAGTGAGATTATGTCTGTCAATGGGAGGGGGTGGAAATCTCAGTAGTATTTTATAAAAACTCTAGGGCATCTAGAAAGTATAACCATAATCGATAGAGCCTACTTTAAAACTTCAAGATTCCATATGCTAGAAAGAGATCATAGAGTTAAACAGCTCATCTTTCCTTGTCTATTATCTATAGAAACTGAAATTACTCCATTGAATCACTAACTGATTTCATAGGAATTTGTTTTACTATATTTTTATTTATTAATTTGTATGTGCTCACACAATCATGTGCATGTATATGTATGTCCACAGCACATATGGAGAGTTAAGAGGATAACTTGTGGGAGTCAGTTATCTCCTTCTATCACTTGGTCCTGGGGAAGGCACTCAGGCCATTAGACTTAGGAGCAGGTGCCTTTATTTGTTGTGTATCTTATTGTTCCATTAACATGCTTCCAANCAGACACAACTTGGGTGGGTTGGTTCTCTCCCTTGATCATGTGGTGTCCAGGGATCAAACTCAATTCAGGCTCAGCTTGAAGCCAAGTGTCCTTGCCTATTAAGTCATCTTACCGGCCCTATTTCAATGATCCGAAGGAATAGTTATTCTCTGAGAAAATGTAGAAATCATGTAATTTGCACCAATAGATAACTTTAGAAGTTTAAACTGATTTATTTTTTAAAAATTATCTAGGCAGCTGAGTGGTGATGGCATATGCCTTTAATCCTAGCACTCTAGATGTAGAGGCATACAGATCCCTTGATTTTGAGGCCAGCCTCATCTACAGAGTGAATTCCAGGGCAGGCAAAGATACACAGAGAAACCTTGTCTATAATAAAACAACAACAATAAAATTATCTAGGCAGTGAGATTTGCACTAAAGGTTCTTACTTTTCTCTCAGAACTCAGATATAGAACCCATTTACATCCCAACCTCAGAGAAGCAGGGGAATGGTGCAAAAAGAGTTGAGCTACTTGACTTCATATCAGACACACATCCTTGTGGCATTGTCCTTTAAAGCATGCCAGAGAATGTTAGAACAAATGCAGTGTCTGGAATTCTGGGAATCAGAGCATTTCAGATTTCAAAACTTTCCAGTTTTAGAGGGTTTATATGGGCTTTACCAGTAAGTGATTCAATTTTCCAAAGTTTGGGATGCTTTACAATTCTAATATTTTTGAGTATTATTGAGCTCTAGAAATCAAAAATTGTAAAAAAGTAGAGTGGTTTTTGTTTTTATTTGTTACTGTTGTTTGTTTTTGTGTGTGTGTGACTAAAGGTAGAAAAAAGATATTAAAGATGATGTCTTGCTGACATCTTGCTTGTCTTCCTGAAGAAAGAAGCTATTATACTACTCACTTTGAAGAGCAGTGTAGTAGGAAGAAYGCTCCTTCTGACTCTAGTAAAGTATCAAAGCAAAGCTGGCTTCACACCTGCCTGTCTCTAAATATGTGTAATGCCAGAGACGGGATGACAGGCCACGTGGCTGGCTGCATTTAAACTTGGGAACTTAACTAGTCTATCCCTTCTCCTCCATTACAGCATGACTGTGCTTAGAAGTCTCTAAAAAATTTTGCCTACATAAACAGGTGTTTGGCCAATGCTTTGCTTTTATATTTCTTCTGCTAAAATATCATCAGGTCAAGTTCATAAGGACCTAGCTTGTGATGCCATTCACATTTTAAAGTACTTGTAAGTGTTTGAAAAATGATCTTTGGTTTTTTTTTTGTTGTTGTTGTTGTTTTATACTTACCATGTCTGTAATTTTCAATGCCCAGGTGCCTACAGGATTCTCTCCCCATGTATGAACAGACATGAAGTCCCAATTCTTAAAGCCATTGGGGGATGTATCCCTTTCCCTTTCAGCCAACAGTACAGTGCTGGTTCCTATTTTCATATAGCAAATATAAGTTAGTATCTTAACATGACAGTCTGGCCTAGCGACTAATAACTGGGAATGAAAAGTGAGATTATGTCTGTCAATGGGAGGGGGTGGAAATCTCAGTAGTATTTTATAAAAACTCTAGGGCATCTAGAAAGTATAACCATAATCGATAGAGCCTACTTTAAAACTTCAAGATTCCATATGCTAGAAAGAGATCATAGAGTTAAACAGCTCATCTTTCCTTGTCTATTATCTATAGAAACTGAAATTACTCCATTGAATCACTAACTGATTTCATAGGAATTTGTTTTACTATATTTTTATTTATTAATTTGTATGTGCTCACACAATCATGTGCATGTATATGTATGTCCACAGCACATATGGAGAGTTAAGAGGATAACTTGTGGGAGTCAGTTATCTCCTTCTATCACTTGGTCCTGGGGAAGGCACTCAGGCCATTAGACTTAGGAGCAGGTGCCTTTATTTGTTGTGTATCTTATTGTTCCATTAACATGCTTCCAACCTCTGGCTGGGATGTAGTTTATGTCTCAGTAGTCCTTAACTCATCTTAACTAGAACTCTCTTGGCCAAAAGACAAAATCTATATTATCATATTTCCTTATTTATATGGCTGTGAAGATTTAATCACTATTCTCAACTTTATGAATCACAATTCCTAACTTTTCTAATGATTTCTTTAGTGTTTCAGACATATTATAAGTTTTGAGAATTATTCAAAAAAWTTTACTGTCACCTAAGAGAAGTGAATGCTCAGTCTTTTATCTTGGGAAATGAACAAAGGTTGAAAATAGGTGATTTTAGAAAAGCTTATTAATGAGCATCATTTAAGCAAAGACCCCTATGTCTATCTAGAGACCAGTGGGAACAAACAAGAAGAAAGGAGTGGTTGCTGAGGTTTACCAACAGCAGAAGTAAGTGTGACATGAAGGTCTCCTCTACGAGAATATTCAATTGTTGCTTCAAATTGCACGTGTTCCAGGGACTTGATAGCATTTTCCTGTCCTTCACAAGCTCTCGTTGGGATTTCAACAATCACTTCTCCATTAGCTTTCAGGGCTCTACATACATTAGAGAAGCAGAATTAAAGAAAAAGTATCTCTCCTGCCATCCATTTGTTTGTTTGTGACAGTTGTACATGGATAGATTGGCCAGGTCATCAGAAAGGCTTATTATCAGTAGAGTTCAATTCATAATTGTCTATTATGAATTTAATGTGTAAGAAATGGATAAGAAACACAAATATACAAGTATGATGCTATTTTCTGTAGAATCAAATTCAGACAGCTTTGTCTTCAATTCAACAAAAGTGGTCCAGGACAAAAATATCAATAAGATCCGCATGAAAAAATTAATTTTGTGTAGAAGGCCTTGCTGAGGCATGTTTCTGGGCTTTCCAGGCTCTGGGGTTTTAAGGGAGTGGTTTTTTTTTTTTTAATGATCATTATGGTTGCCTTGAAAAAAACTATATAATAGTCATAGCAAATTCTACTTCCATGACTATTATGAGCCAGAGGTAATCCATAAAGAGCCCTACTTAGAACAGAATTCATCCTGACTACCCATAGAGAAACATCCACAGAGAACACTGTTAAACTCTGTGTTCATCTATTACAAAAGAACAAGTATATGAGAAAAGCTTGGGTGACAACACCTTAATCTAGTAGTGCTTTGGGCATAAAGTGGTGTAAAATTCTGGGAGATACTTACCTAGGCTCAAAGTTATCGTCTTTTACAACACATTCTTTCTTCTCAGGAACATTTCTCCAGGTCCTAGGATCAGCCAAATCCACCAGAGCTTTGGCATTTAGCAAGCCAAAGCCAAATCGGCTGTTCACCATTAAGCCTGCCCCATTCTTTTTCCACCCTGGGTTATTGGCCAATGGGTCATACTCAGAGGTCCAGACAACCAGATGCTGCATATCTCGCCAGGTAAGATTTGGGCTAGAGGGAAAATGACCCAAAGTATCTTTAAGGAACAAAATGGAGTATTCTTGTAAAATCAAGTGTTAAAAATAAGCATCTCCTTTTGGGATTATTATGTGCACTTTAAAAATATATACTTTATTGTTTAATGTTATGCCCTTTTATTTAGAAGTCACAACACAATATTAAAATTTCTCACCTGTAGCATGTAAGTTAAGCTTTTACTCTCAGTAAAATCCAGCCTCATCATTATTGAAGTGTGAAATTTTGTCCTTGACTCTAATTATTAATATTTATCTATATCCAGTTTTTCAAAAACATAATAACACTTCCTTTGTGTCTCTAGTTCTGTTCATAGAATGTTTTAGCACATTTCAGCATTATGAAGCTTCATCGAAGCTTTGTTTTTATCATAGGAAGGATCAGATGTGAAAGACAAGGGTTTGCAACCTGTTCAACACATCTTACCTTTTTACAAAAATGTAGTCAAAGATCCACCATAGCCATAGGTTCCACATACTTGGATTTAACCAAACATAGATTAAAAACATTTGAAAAGAAAATTTTGAGTCTGTACTGGTGTGTGTATATACGGTTTCTTGTTATCATTCTTTAAACAGTTCAGTATAATGGAATTTACATTGTATTAGGTATTTTAAGTAATTTGTAAATTACTATACCATTTCATGTAAGAAACCTGAGCATCCACAGAACTTGGTCCTGGAACTAATCATTGACAGATATTGAGGAATGACAATGGACCAAAACTCTCAAGAAATTCTTGGCTTCATGGGATTGCTCTTGAAAGACACTATGCTAAATATTATTAGAATATTCAAGGAGGTGTTTCTGGGTCTTAAGGAAATTGGACGGAGGTGTGTAACAATGGGGGATGGAGAACTGGAAGTAGACATCAGCAAGTTCCAGATGCTAGGAAATCAAGAGGCTCCAAGTACCCAACAGGGATGACATTTGCTGAAATGCCCAACTAAGGGAAGGGAGAACCTGTAGAGAACATATCCAGAAGTTAGGCAAGGCCCCCAGTTGGGGGATGGGGCCACCCACTTATCTCCAAATTTTTAACCCAGGAGGGCTCCTGTCTAAAGGAAATACAGGGACAAAGTGTGGAGCACAGACTGAAGGAAAGGCCATCCAGACACCTGGGGATCCATCCCGTATACAGACACCAAAACCCAGACACTATTGTGGATGCCAAGAAGTGCTTGCTGACAGGAGCCTGATATAGCTGTCTCCTGAGAGAGGCTCTGCCAGAGTCTGACAAACACCGAGCCTGATGCTTGCAGCCAACCATTGTACCTAGCRTGGGGTCTCCAATGGAGGAGTTAGAGAAAGGATTGAAGGAGCTGAAGGAGTTTTCAACCCCATAGGAAGAACAATATCAACCAACCAGACCCTCCAGAGCTCCCAGGGACTAAACCACCAAGAGTACATATGGAGGGGCCCATGGCTCCAGCCACATATATAGCAGAGGATTACATTGTCTGGCATCAGCTGGAGGAGAAGCCCTTGGTCCTGTGAAGGCTTGATTCCCCAGTGTAGGGGAATGTCAGTTAGGTGGGAGTGGGTGTATGGGAGGAGGAGCATCCTCATAGAAGCAGGGGTAGAGAGTAGGGAGGGGGGATAACATTTGAAATGTAAATACATAAATTATACAATTAAAAAAGACTGGTAAAAATATTAAATGCCTTATAGAACAGTGAGAATATGGGAAAATGGTTAGGCCCCTGAAACCTGTAAACTCTTGTAGACCCCAGATAGAACATGGGGAAAGATATTAGACCCCCCAAAAAACTGACCTAACTTCTTATAGAATCTGTGAGAAGTTGGGAAAACTTTTAGGACCCAGTGAAACTCTAGGTAATACCTTAGGTTCCAGTGATAACCTGTGTTGCAAGATATTTGGTCACATTGTGAACCCTGAGATTAATTGTAAAAACCTGTTCTTAATATGGTATGGCTCATCCTTTGATCCTAAAGCTTTCCCTTTACTGTAAACAAGTACTTGTGGTGTGGCTCACCCCTAGCACACACCATTAATCCAAGAACTAAATAAAGTCAATCCTAG
>BDUI01000114.1:234287-251444 GCA_002335545.1 Apodemus speciosus | reverse complement strand
TGAGAAGTCTTTCTTTAGCTCTGTACCCCATTTTTTGATAGGGTTATTTGGCTTTCTGGGGTCTAACTTCTTGAGTTCTTTGTATACATTGGAACTAATATGTCTTCTGATGCTTACATTTTGACCACGAAATTGCTCTTTACTTTCTGTTCAYAGAATGGCCTTAGATTAAGTGATCCTCAATCAGCACTACTAAGTAGAATAGACTTGTTAGCTCTTTTCTGTTCTCCTTACCATGTGTCACACTATGATAGTCAATGATTTCCTGTTACTAAGAAGAGTATGTGATTTTCTGGGGATACTACTGACTGAGAAATAAGACATCTTCATAACCTGCTTGAGGCTTGAACAAGGCTGCTTTCCAATCAGCCAAAGAGAGGAATTGCTTTCAGAGTATTTGGTGGGATTTATCCACCCTTGATCACACTAAATTCTACCACTGAAGCATCAATTTTAAAATTCTGGAGGAAATAATTGTCTTTATTTTGACTAGCCTGACTCAGGAAGGCTCATAACTGATGATAATGCAGAAGTAAATTCATTGCAAAAACACCTGGCTATAGTACAAAAGCTGCTAGTGACTTACAGGAGCTACTAACAGATTCACTGAAATGAAGAAAAAAAGAAGGGTTACTTTTAGTAGCAACACTAGCCAGATGCCTCTAGAAAGTACTGCACTGGCTATAGAGTAATTCTTCCTAGAGCAGAATATTAAACTCCTGAAGTAACTGAGCCAACAAAGACAATTCTGCTTACTCTTTTCTCTGAAGTACCATACCTCTCCTCAGTCAGCTTTCAGGCACTGATGCTAGTTTGGGGGAAGAAAATACTGCCCTTCTTTTTAAACTTTGAACAGGAGGGAGCAGGTAAGTCAGGTGCATCTTGCTGCCACTCAGAACTCCATGGAGAATGAAGTTAAGTGGGCAAGTAGCACTATCAGTAGATGGTGTTGGGGGAGAACATTATACAATTTCCAAGGTCTTATAACATCTGCTGGTGACTTTTAAATACCTTTGAGTCRGGATTACCTCAAATGCAAGTGAAGCTGTCCTGAAATGTTCTAAAGAATGTATACAATTTGAACATTTAAAAGATACCTCATAATAGCCTATGTTGATCCCCTTTGGCCAAGGGTCAAACTCCAAACTTATTGTGTCCGTTCAATAATGTCAGTTCAAACAAGATTCAGCCTATACTTATCACTGAAGTTTTACTTGGTAGCATAAGATGTCTAGTAGAGGCATTCTCTCCCCTATTATATGGTAACTCCATTTAAATTTCTGGAATAGAGTATAAACTTAAGGAAGCTTCTACAGTAATAGATTTCCATATGGTTTTTMAGAAGGACTTTATTGTTTAATGTCCCTTGTACATATTGCCTACTTTACTCATCTCCCACACTCTCTTCTTATTCAATCCTATTCTAGTTTCCCCTAACCTCTTCTTATTTAATCCTCTTCCAATTTCTCCTTTATCTCTTTATAGCTTGATACTCTATTTCCCCTTCCCTAGAATATCTGCCCCTCGCTGTTGGTCTCTAATTAGGTCCCTAACTTATGTGGCTATTTGGATTGAAGTACATATATTGAAAGCTTTAAGACTGTCATCCACAGATAACAGAAAAGATGCAGTATTTTTCTCTAGGGGGTCTAGATTATCTCAGGATGATTTTTACTAGCTCCATCTGTTTACCTAAAATTTTCAAATTTTTATTTTTCTTAATAGCTGAATAATATACCATTGTGTAAATGTGCCACATTGTCATTATCCATTCGCCAAGTGATGAATATCTAGGCTATTTCTAATTTCTGGCTATTATGAATAAAGCATCAATAAACATGGACAGACACGTAACTAACTGTTGCTGTAGAAGGAAGATGTAGAGATCTTGGGTATATGCCTAAGAGTGGTTCAGATTGACCTTGAGATAGATCTATTTTCAGCTTCTGGGGAAACCACACTAATTTCCATAGTTGCTGTACCTATTTGCTCCCTCACCAGCAATGAATAAGTGTTCCTTATCCCCTATATTCTTGTCAACATATGTTGTAATATGTTTAATTTATCTCAGGTCATTCTGACAGGGGTAAGATAAATCTCAAAGCACTTTTAACTGCCATTTCCCTGGTGACTAAGGAAATTGAACATTTTCTGAGTGTTTCTCAGTCATTTGTATTGATTATGTACCATAACATGGTGGCAAGGCCCTATAATTGCTGAAGACACCTCTTACTTATGTCATCAAACATAGACTCAAACTGGTGCTCAACTAGAAAATTCACCCATCCGCTGACGAGTATTCATGGTGCTGTTAGATACTCTGCACATTACCAGAGAAGAAAAGTAATTGTCAATATCATTGAGCTACAAATACTGTGATTCACAACAGCAATCTGTCTACAATATGTACTAGAGCAGTATTGGTATCTATGTACTGCAAGAAGCTTCTCTGATGAGGGCTGAGTAATTTATTATATATATATATATATATGTATATATATATATGTATGTATGTATATATATTACACTGCCTTCCTTTTTCTTCAAGGAAGAAACAGACAACTGAATGTGTAGAAGCCAAGTCTATATGTACCAGTTTCTCTTTGTGCTCTGTCTTGGCCTTTTACAGGTAGGATGTCAGGGGTAGTTCTTCATCAGYAGGCCAGAAAAAGACCTTTTGTAGATTTACAGGATCCTCACATTCAACCTTCATGGGCTGAACATCTTAGGCCCAACCGTCAGGTAATAGGTGCTGAGGTAGGCATGTCTGGGATCTTTACCTGAAGAGGAGGTGTTGAGGTGGAAGACAAGTGGGTTGTACTCAAGTGCATCTAAGTACAACTGCTAGTCTGAGTCAAGAGCCCCTGAGGTGTGGTCCTTGTTTGTAGTTTGCTACCTGAATCTGATTTCTGCCTAGAGAAAAAATCAGGTACCCAAATACAATTAATGAGAATTGGTAGAGCTAGTTGGAGTTAGTACAGTGGAGTTGGGGAGTAAGTCTAGGTTTCTGTGAGAAGAATGGGGCAAGCAAGAGCTGTCATTGGAAGTAAGGTTGAGGTAAAGATGGATATCATGTGAGTTGAGGCTCTTTTCTGTGAAATAAGTGTGCCAGACATGTCACAAGAAGGCACACAGGGCATGTGTTCCTTAGACAGGTCAAAGAAAAATAACTTTWATGTAATCTTACTTCCCAAGACATATGGGTTCCAGAGGAAAGAAAACCACTTCAGTTTCATGTGGACTGTTTCACACACCAAGATCTTTTAAGATTGTTCCTATCCTTACAGTAACAAGTCTGAATTATGACTCCAATTTCATCTCCTTTGATGTGTGGAGAAAATTTGTGACTGTCCTCTTGAAGCTTGTAAGAAGTATCAGTCTGAGATAAAAGGTAGTGCTCAAATGGGCATGACCACATGAGACTAAGTCTCTAGAGTAAAGATTCTTTAAGGTTAGGAGAGAAGATTGAAAGACTTTGATTTCTGGCATTCTTTGTTCTCTAGCTTTGGAAGGACTGGCTAGTTCTTATCTTCCTTTATAATGTAAGGCTCTRAGGTGGAAGCTGTTAGCTTAAGAGTCAAGAGCTCTCCTCTTTTTCTCCCCTTGAAGGTTCTTGATTGCTTCCATACTTTAAAGACTGAGATGGATACAGAGAGCAAGCCTCAGCTGCATCTTCTTGTCTGCTGTCTGGCCATGACCTTCTGGTGGAACCAGGTTACAAAGCACATATGCTACCACAGTGAAGACTTGTTGGGTGTTGGATTGAGTTATGGATATTTCTTTTTGTTCCTTTTTCATGAAAAGGGGGAAAGGGAGGCACACAATTTGTATCTATTTCATTCCTAATATTTTCCCTAAAGCTACAAACGCTCAGTTACACTTGAGGAGCTAAATTTATAATATAAGAAGTACAACCTTATAACATAAGAAATTTAAGTAAATATGTTTCTATAAATTAAAAGGATTATGAAAACAGGTTTTTTTCCTGCTTTAAAAGCAATGCATTATGGTATAAGAGTGGTTTACATTTACCAAGATTTGAAATTGAACCAAATTTATGGCATAAGTCTCCAAAATCATATGAAAGCATTGCATATACCTTTATTCCTGCAGAATGCACATTTACTCACTTGTTCTCATTTGTGGGATCATATCGGGGAAATGGATCATGATCATTATCATTAAAATCATAGCTAGCCTCTGGATCCTAAAGAAACAACAAAAATAACAGCATAGTGTCATAAAAGACAGCACTTTTAGAGTCTGACCCTTCCTGAAAGACAGCTCCAAAGAGTGGACTTTAGAACTTCTAYCTTGACTGAGCATTGATTACATCCACAAGCCAATAGCAATGATGAGCAAGGCACCCAATACTCAATGACTATATCTAACTTATACTTCACAGATGCTCATAAAGCTGAAAAGGTCAGCATTCCATAGGTTCAGCTGTCTCATTTTTCAGAAACAAATAGGCTCAGAGACAATGAATGGCTTTTAGTGTCACAGGGCTAATTATTGATGTGTAACATATATCCCTTCATAACAAAAATGCAAAGGTGGCTGTGGGATGGGTTAATTTCTGTAATGCTCTTCTTTAGATTTCTTAGGTACAGTAAGAAACTATGAAATTTAATTAGTTAAAACTTACTTGAAACTCAAGAAAGTTTTCCTTGCCCATCTTCTTTTTCAATCTTCCTGCAACATTTAAGTATCTCTGAAGTAGATACTCTGTCACCACTGTTACTATTCCCCTATATTTTAATAATTCTTCATTTCTAATCTGAGTTATTTTTTTAATCTTTTCCCTACTGTTCCCTTTCTTTCACTGTTTAGCTTTGAWTTATAGCTTGGGAATTTTGGATGGGTGAAAAGAACAAGAGAAAGAGAAAGGATAATTTGATGGATGGAACATTCAACATTCTGCTATAATGACAAAAGATCCATTATGGAGTGCTTGTTCTATTAGGAACTACATTGACAATTATTCATCTCCCCACTTCTAGTAAAACTCTTCCATTCTTGGCTTAGCATTTTTGCTGTGCTGCTCATTTTGATTTTGCATAGTGGGAATTACAWTTATATAACTTTAGGATGAAGGGATAGTGAGCCATAAAAAATTTGAGAACGTAACCAATAAAATGGTTTCAGGCACTAAGTGGTCTGGTTGATTTCAGCTCTAAATACAGGGTGGTGCCTGGTCTGAGTATTTTTAACAGTTTCACTGGTATAAGGACCCATTATCCCACTTCCTAGGACACATTGTCATGTGTAATATTTGAGTTTGCTGAACTCCTCTTATGCCTACTAATATAAAACAAGTTTAGACAGAGTAATAGCAGGCCCAGAGACTGACTCTAGGGCAGCCCGTTTCTCTTCAAGAGAAGAAAGCACTGCATGTCTGTAGAGATGACTTCCTAAGTGACAGAAATAGACAGCTCAGACTCACATAATTGGTATAAATGTCTGTGTGATTCCACTCCAAGCCATCGTCCAGTACAGTAATAACAACTCCTTTGCCAGTAATACCCTTTTGCCAAACAGGTATTACATGAAGGTCCAGCTTTGGCAGAGTTGCAGTCATTCTGGTATCTTGCTAGTGAAGGAAAACAAGAGACATTAGAAAAAAAAAAAAGATCTTTCTTCCTTAATCATGAACCAAGGCCATTTTTCTTTTTCCTTGGGTAACAAGAAGGGAATTAAAGGGAATTGAGTAAAGCACAAATTTGAGGGTACAAGCCAAACAACCCATTTTATGCTAGTCTTCTTGTTGCCCTATGGAAAAATCACAAGACATGAATTATTCTTGTATCTTAACTACAGGAATTCTTTTTTCCAGTTGTATTAACAAGCTCAAGCTTTCCTTGCACTAAAGCTTTATTTGATGATGTCTAAGTCTTCATTGCCACACTGAGGACTCATCATTAAAGTTTCTTGAAGAAATATTTTTCTAAGAGAGAAATAAGTATGTGGAATGGCTAGAAGACTGTGTAGTCTTACTAGAAATAGAAATTTAATTGTCTTTTTCTACATATATGCAATTTAACTAATTCTTTCTGTTTTAGCTAATCTTCCTGATACACTGTGTAGCACAATACAGAAGAGCTGGGCAACAGAATAACACAGATATGAACACATTACTAAACATTTAAGACAAGGAGCAAATGAGTACCAGTTCTGTGGTGATGGAGTCAGCAAGCAGTATATAACCATAATATATAGCCCATAAATGGGCTGTCCCTTTGTCAATGCATACAAATGTAGTAATAAGGAAGATTCAATAGTTGATTGTGAGGCAGCATGAGGAGTGTTGGAAATACATAATATTTTGATGGGCCAATAGTAGAGAAGAAGGTTCCCATGTAAGTTGCAAGAGTAATTATAATGTATAGTTGTTAAGAATATGGCCTCTGAAACCATGAATTATGGCCCTATTAGTACTGGCCATGATATTTAAATAAATTATTCAACTTGGCAATGTCTTTGTTTCTTCCTTGCTGATATGGTTAAAAGAAGTAGATAGTTATAAGAGAAAATGAGTTAGTGATATCAAATACTTAGAATGCAATTTAGATTTATTTTTTAGTCAATATACAAAATATGTTAGTGGACACACGTCTTCTGCTGGGATCAGCAAGCATTGCTTAATTTAAAAGATGGCATAAGGAACTCATTACCTTCCATGTCTAATATAGAAACATAAACCTTAGTTGTGGCTGTGAAAATTATCTTTTACTCTATTCCTAGCCAAAAAAAAAAANTTATAGCTTGGGAATTTTGGATGGGTGAAAAGAACAAGAGAAAGAGAAAGGATAATTTGATGGATGGAACATTCAACATTCTGCTATAATGACAAAAGATCCATTATGGAGTGCTTGTTCTATTAGGAACTACATTGACAATTATTCATCTCCCCACTTCTAGTAAAACTCTTCCATTCTTGGCTTAGCATTTTTGCTGTGCTGCTCATTTTGATTTTGCATAGTRGGAATTACAWTTATATAACTTTAGGATGAAGGGATAGTGAGCCATAAAAAATTTGAGAACGTAACCAATAAAATGGTTTCAGGCACTAAGTGGTCTGGTTGATTTCAGCTCTAAATACAGGGTGGTGCCTGGTCTGAGTATTTTTAACAGTTTCACTGGTATAAGGACCCATTATCCCACTTCCTAGGACACATTGTCATGTGTAATATTTGAGTTTGCTGAACTCCTCTTATGCCTACTAATATAAAACAAGTTTAGACAGAGTAATAGCAGGCCCAGAGACTGACTCTAGGGCAGCCCGTTTCTCTTCAAGAGAAGAAAGCACTGCATGTCTGTAGAGATGACTTCCTAAGTGACAGAAATAGACAGCTCAGACTCACATAATTGGTATAAATGTCTGTGTGATTCCACTCCAAGCCATCGTCCAGTACAGTAATAACAACTCCTTTGCCAGTAATACCCTTTTGCCAAACAGGTATTACATGAAGGTCCAGCTTTGGCAGAGTTGCAGTCATTCTGGTATCTTGCTAGTGAAGGAAAACAAGAGACATTAGAAAAAAAAAAAAGATCTTTCTTCCTTAATCATGAACCAAGGCCATTTTTCTTTTTCCTTGGGTAACAAGAAGGGAATTAAAGGGAATTGAGTAAAGCACAAATTTGAGGGTACAAGCCAAACAACCCATTTTATGCTAGTCTTCTTGTTGCCCTATGGAAAAATCACAAGACATGAATTATTCTTGTATCTTAACTACAGGAATTCTTTTTTCCAGTTGTATTAACAAGCTCAAGCTTTCCTTGCACTAAAGCTTTATTTGATGATGTCTAAGTCTTCATTGCCACACTGAGGACTCATCATTAAAGTTTCTTGAAGAAATATTTTTCTAAGAGAGAAATAAGTATGTGGAATGGCTAGAAGACTGTGTAGTCTTACTAGAAATAGAAATTTAATTGTCTTTTTCTACATATATGCAATTTAACTAATTCTTTCTGTTTTAGCTAATCTTCCTGATACACTGTGTAGCACAATACAGAAGAGCTGGGCAACAGAATAACACAGATATGAACACATTACTAAACATTTAAGACAAGGAGCAAATGAGTACCAGTTCTGTGGTGATGGAGTCAGCAAGCAGTATATAACCATAATATATAGCCCATAAATGGGCTGTCCCTTTGTCAATGCATACAAATGTAGTAATAAGGAAGATTCAATAGTTGATTGTGAGGCAGCATGAGGAGTGTTGGAAATACATAATATTTTGATGGGCCAATAGTAGAGAAGAAGGTTCCCATGTAAGTTGCAAGAGTAATTATAATGTATAGTTGTTAAGAATATGGCCTCTGAAACCATGAATTATGGCCCTATTAGTACTGGCCATGATATTTAAATAAATTATTCAACTTGGCAATGTCTTTGTTTCTTCCTTGCTGATATGGTTAAAAGAAGTAGATAGTTATAAGAGAAAATGAGTTAGTGATATCAAATACTTAGAATGCAATTTAGATTTATTTTTTAGTCAATATACAAAATATGTTAGTGGACACACGTCTTCTGCTGGGATCAGCAAGCATTGCTTAATTTAAAAGATGGCATAAGGAACTCATTACCTTCCATGTCTAATATAGAAACATAAACCTTAGTTGTGGCTGTGAAAATTATCTTTTACTCTATTCCTAGCCAAAAAAAAAAAATCCTTCTAATAGAGTCTATGCCTCTGCTATGGAGGCTGGACATTACAACATCAGAGAACATGTTGAAAGCATGTTCATACAGAGTCAATATGTCGTAAATACCTTAAAGGAACAATGATTTTTGCAAGGCTAAGTAAATAAAGTATCCTAGCATTTCTTCCTTTTGCCTCATTTAAAGATTCTTGTTTGAATTATGTCCAAAAACTGTTGGCTTGTACTGCATACTGTTTTGACCACTGTCTATGAGTTATTTTCTACTGTCTAGAGAATTTTCTAGAGTAAATCCCACAATTGTGGTAGTCTTAATATGAGTGATGTGTCTGACAATTCTTTCTGGCTAGGACATGATTCCTCTGCACTTACACCAGCTATACTTAAGACAAGCAGACAAGGAGCACTAATAGGTAGATTTGTTTTAGACACCAATTCAGCAAAACAAGATTCCCATTAAGTAACTTCTATTGGCACTGCTTTTTAGATAGTATAACCTTCTGCAAATTCTTTATTAGACATTGTGATGAATATTCTTTGTTGTCAACTAAACTATATTTGGTATTAATTAAGACTCAAATGGTTGGGCATACCTGTGACAGATTTTCTTCTTAATTAAATAATTTGAAGTGAGAAGATCTACTTCTAATCAAGACCTTTAGAGGTAGGAAGATACATCTTTAATCTGGGCCATACCTTTGGCAGCTACCCTATATGAAGGACATGAAAGAAAGAAGCTAGCCCTTTCTTTGCCTTCTTGCTTTCATTAACAAATCTATTCCTTGCCAGGCATTAATGATTTCAGTATATACAGAGACCAGCTGAGACTTCCAGACTGAAGGACTGAATAACTATTAGATTCTTGAAACATTCATTGATATAATGAATTGGTATAATTGTTAGAACACAGCCCATAAGCCATTCTAATAAATCCCCTTTATATATTATAAATATAAAGAGATGTAGAAGAAAAATAGATTTTTTCTATAAATTCTGTTCTCCAAAACTCTAATACAGATACACAGATAGACAGATCCACCATGAAGATGATGTAGCAGTATAAAGAGCCTAGATCCTAAATGTTCCTTTCAGTACTTACCAAGTACCATTGCTGATTCCACATTGGATCATTGAAGAGATCCAATGCTGAGTCTCTTTTAACTGAACGTTTACTTCTCTCTTTTTCATACTGTTGTTCAGCCCATATCACCTATAAATATTTTTATAATAAGATAATTAAAATCATGCTTCTACATTGATATAATTATTTCCCCTCATCTCTGAGACCCTCTTCCCCAAAACTCACATATCATAGTGATGTTTTTGCCTGACTGTACCTCAAACTCCAAGCCTAGGGAGAAGATTGCCTGAGGAGACAAGTGTTTCCTCCATTACAGTAAAAGTGTACTCTAACAGGAGGAGAAGCAGTAAGCACAGCAGTGAGACCTTCAGATTATTCCCACTGTGCTTACAATGGGGATAGACCTGCAGATGGCTGTCATCAGAAAATAGGCCACAAGGCAAATTTGTCCATTTCTAAGGATGAGTCAACAAGCCAACAAGCTGGGGGCTGGGAGATGGGCCTCGGGGACTGTTGTTACAGCACTCTTGCTGCTTCATTTCTCTCTCCACACTCAAAGGTAAAAATTTAGAGTGTTACGCAAGAATGGTGCTATGCATGCAAATTTGAATCTCTGGCTCCCCTGTGTTTTTACCTCCTGCCTCAGAGTGTTTAATATGAGAACAGAGTGAAGACCTGAGGTGAGAAACAAGCGTTACTGACCAGGCACACCTGCCATTAATTTAGCCTCAGACATTATTCAAGCAGACCTGACAGGACAAAAATTACCTGGCCCACATCTCTGTCATAATCTTATTATACTTGAGGCCTGGAGAGAATGCAGGACTATATTGTAGTTATTATCATTATGAGAAAATATTATATTCTTATTTTGCTGGGAAATGTGACTCTTTCCTGCTTCAAACACAGTTTTTCTGTTATGTAAATGATGACAACCCACTGTGAAGTAGGATTTGTTTAATATGAGAATTTCCATGAGTCAAATCCAAAAATAAAAACTGGAAGGCCAAAGGTATCCACTAGGAATGCCTTGCATTTTTAATTAGAAAGTATATTGAAAGCCAATTATAATAACAGAAGGGACTAGAAAGCCAGCAATTAGTCACTATAATTTATTTTATTTAAAGTGCCTGTATTTTCAAATTCAATCGTTTTGGCTTAAAATACCACAGTACTTGAAATACATTTCCAGTTGTCTAGCTTGGTCTTTAGAAGCTGGCTGCTAGGAGACACATATAAATCTTTGTGGGAGGGGACCACTTAAAGTTGGGAATTTCATCAGCCTGTAAAGGTGGACTTTTCAGYGCATTTCATGGAGTATATTTAAAAGAATATTTTTCCTCCATTATAAAAGTGCAGCAAAATGAAAATTAAGAGCAGGTTTTTAAAATGGCATAAAAAAGTGGCACTGCCATTTGATCAGATAAACATCCAATTGTAGCAAACCACTCTGTGATTAATGTCATTAACCAGAACTGCATATTAATCTCTAGATGAGCAGACTAAATGGAATGGAGAAAATTGTCAGTGCCTTCTGGTTATGTGCATAACGAGTATCATGCATTTCAGTGTAAATAATGCTTTGGATCTGCAAAACTTACTAAATACCATTTTGTCCAATGTAAGCTTCTAGAATTCCAACATATCTCCTAAAGTAAAATTATCCCTAGGTAAAGTATTCATGATTATATAACCTACTTGTAATACATTTTTATTGATGAGTAATAATTATCCTTTTGTTGTATCTTGGAACTTCACGCAAATTTTACTGAAATAACTGAAGAGGAGAATTAAACCATTTGTTCATTTGCATGAGACATTTTGAATAAAAAAGACCAAGCCTAGTTAGGGTACTGGAAGCTAGCCTGCTTTTTAGAGCCCACATACAAGAAGCCATCTACTTTGGTGGGGGCAGAGAAGATCTCACTAGACAAAAGAACTTTCGGTTAAGGTTGCTGGTTTCCAGTTTCATCTGTTACATCTAGCCATAGGTTGACACAAACAGCTAGCAATAGGCCAGCATGAACTGTAAGATTGTGGTCCTTGGTCCTGATAAAGTATCGTCAATGTGGTAGCTTCTACTACTTAGAACCCTGCAGCCCAAGTCTTGACAATTTTCTCTCCTCATAATTTGTTTTCTTATTAAAAAAACAATCAAGGAGCAAGCCAAACCATGAAGTAGTTCATAGGTTTCCTATATTCCATGTTCTTCCAACTGTTATGACACCATCTCCTTTATGTATCTTCTCCTCCCTCCCAAAGCTGAGACAATACTTTGTGTTTCTCACTGTTATTCTCTAGGTGTCCTAAGCAACATTAGTTTTGTACATAGACATTAGTCTTGTACATAGATATTTGTCCTACCAGCATGCATTTCTCCAGGAATGCCACAGTCAGAAAAAAAAAGACAGCATTGTCATACAGTATTCCAACACTCCTAATGTATTCATTCCTTCCTAGTAGCATAGCTGCTGACCTCAAAATTAGACCTCAAAATCAATACTTATATTAAATATGTATTCAAATTTTCTTTATCCTATTTTACCTATATTTACCCTTGTCATTTTTTGCTGTTACCAAATAAGTATGACTTGGTATACAAACCAGCATGAAAAAGAGCTGATACTGACACAACATAACATGTTTTGAAACACTTACCTCATAAAGAAACATAGTAGAAGCTTTCTTATAAACACTAATATTTTTTATTAGTGCAAATAGTAAAAAGCTTTTCAATTACATGGAAGTGATATTAAAAATCAGGGCTACACATTTCTTAAGCATCACTGAATAAATATTAAAATGATCTTTACATATTCTGAGTTCAAGGATTTTAAGAAGGAACAATACATATCTGCCACATAACACATAAAAGATGGACTACAGTCAATTATGACATCAATGCCTGTGTCTGATTTTCTGGACTCGAAAGTCAACTTTATGTATGTAAATATATAACTAAGCATATGTATAAAGCTAAACATCTGTTAGCTTAATTCAATACAAACATATTATGAACACGATTCCACAGAAAGTAATAATAAGCAATTATAGATCAGTAATCATGGTCACAATACAAAAGGATCAAATGCTTCTGTTGGGAGTCCTATAGGAAACATTTGGTTAGGCTGAGAATTTGAGAACAAATCTACACTTACACGATCATCATCAGATAGCCTCTTAGTGATATGAAGAGCACTTCTTCGGGATCTTCGAGGATGATTTTTGTGTTTGAATAAATAGTGATTTTCAAGTGATCCAATCTATTAAAAAATCAAAATAACAATCCACTTTCTTCAGAATGTATACATAGACTATTTAAAAATTCAACTAACACAGTTAGTTGTCTTTTACTAATAAGAGTATCTTCCATTAAATCCACTGAAATTAACTTTTTCCTTATGAGAAAGGCACAGAAGATTTGACATGACCCTTGGTATATATCTCACTTTGGCTACATACTTGAGAATAGGAAGTACCTTGTATTTTTTGCATGAAAAATATTTCTCAATGCCTATTTAAACAAACATATCACACCAAGAAACAATTATTTATGGAATATATGAAAACTCCTTCAGGTTTATTAGCTTAATAAATTTAACATTTAGTTAAAATAAAATATTGTAGGTATAAACTGTTTGAATCAATTGTGATAAATGTTATTAGCCATTATTGGTGAGTCTTTTTTATAAGTTCAAAGCTTTCAGGAATTGTACTGTCTCTAAGACAGGGGCCTCACCTCTGGATATGTGTACTTCTTTGATCTTTATCAATATCCTCTGGTTCATTTAAAACTATCGTTTAATTTTTTTTATATAAAACAGTATAAAATGTGAGTTGACTAAATCATTTAATGCATATTTTTAAATTAAAAGATAAATGATTTTATTGTTTTAAAAAATGGATGTTCTTTAAGCCGTTAGTTCTCATCACTGAGAAAATCACTTTTAGTAGAAATTCTGAGACTTGTTTCCCAAACAGAGCCTTGGGCAGAAAATCATTTGAGAGCCTTAGATGGGACTGTGAAGACATGTTGAAAGCCGTGAGACAAGGTTAGGGTTACAGAGCTGTTTCTACCATCAGCTAGTTCTGCTCCTTGTCTCTACCCTCCTCCTAGTTTTGTCATAAGGCTGTAATGTTAAGATGCTGTCTTAGTGTGGTTTTAGAGACACTGGGCAAAACAGGAAGCAAGCAGAACCAGGAAAGCAACATTAGCCTTTTACAAATTATTTTTTGAAACTTTTATTACTGAAAATGAAATTTTAACAAACAATGACTAGAGGGAAGCTAGTTTATTTTGAAATATAACTTGTATACATAGTGGTCTAGGTATAGATGTGACGTGGGGGAGGAGAGTCTTATGTTTTCTTTCTTTTCCCGTCACAAATACCAAGCTGCTGATTAAATACCACCTCCCCCACCCAGGACACACAAATTTCCACAGTGCTTATGTTACCCACCAGATAATTTCATGAGTTASTCTCTCTCTCTTTGGTCCCCGAATACTCAAGAATTGCACACAACAACCAACCAATGTGCTGCTGCTCTATGTCTGTTTCCCTGCAGCTTCTTTCCTGTGTGGAGCGTGCCTTCTCCGATCTCACTCACTATGTTCTTCCGGCAACCTCAGACTATTCTCAACTGTGTAGCAGATATTTTCAGTAGCTTTCTTTTATGCCCCCCAAATTCCCCTCTATCTTTCCCCCCTTCTATAAAAAATGCTGAATTAAACCACCAACTACAACATCCCTCACAAATTGCATTGAGGTGCAATCATTTCTAATCCATTGTCCTTAGCATGTCTTATCTTCCTTTCAGTCTTCAGTCTCTAAGGCACAGCCTGGAACTGTTCAGAAAGGGTCTGGGAATTTTACCGAGTTTCATGCCGGGGCTTTCAAGACCATTTAGCTCAGGAAGTTACAGAATGAAGCCTCTGGCTAGTGCAGGCATATTTCCTAGTGGATTTGATGTATGGAATAGACGCCGCCTACTCAGATTACTCATCTGTGACTTCAGAGTCTCAATCACAACCTCCATTAATAGACAACGTGCCAAAATGTTTTACAACTCTTTACTCCTAGCGCCACCCCTGCCCTTTACCTGTGGACATTTCCCCTGGCAATGGTCAGGGGTTTGGCTCCATTCAAGGGAAAGAAATGTTCAGATTAGAAATCACACCCTCTGTGATTCCCCTTTGGAACTGCTCTGTCAAGCAAGCCCCCACTTAATGCTTCCGTACGCCCCTCTCCACCCGTCTGTTAATTCAGCATACACTTGGACAAATATCAGTTTATCTCATAACCTGAAAACCCCAGGAAATGTTTGTGCACTTGGCCAAGGAATAAGATGAAAAGAGATCCTTTCCTCACAGTCATTTCTGCAACCAGACCTTGCTAAGACACTGGCCATGCAAAGTTAGGAAGCTGGGACTTCACAAGTTATCAGGGAAAACCCTGAACTCCCCCATTGGTGATGCTCAGACTCTTTCTCTTACCTAATCCCGCTCCAGTTTCCCCTACAGAGTCTAAACTACCACCACCATCACCTGACCGGGGAGTCACTAGTCCCAGCAGCTGGGCGCGCCCTTACACACAGGCATCTTCAAGCTTGCCTGACCCCTGTTTTTAGAACTGGGAGCTGGTGCTGCCATATTGAAAAGAAGAAAAGCGCCGGCTCTAGACACAAGCCGCCTGCATCCCAGGGTACCGAGCGCACTTCCCTTCCCAAGGTAGGCGAGAGCCTGTGTGCACCTCAAGTTACCTGAACAAACGTAGGTTCTTTTATTTTATTTTCCAAACCTCGAGGAAGCGGATTTCAAGTCTAGAGCTGACAACAGAGAGAACAGGGTCGGCTAAGCTGGGGCAGCTTCCTCTTGTTTAGCAGCGCCCAGCCCAAACAATAAATAAGCATTTCCCCTCTAAAAGCGCGCGGTGTGTGGGGGGGGGAGGGAGGGGGCAGGGAGCAGGGAGGCGGGTGGCGAATTCTCCTAGCTGCTTGCGACACTGAGAGCTGGGTAGTACAATCTGGGGTTCCCACTCGGGAGACTACACTTCAGCCCTACCAGCGCCCTCAAGCCCCAGAAAGTTTCTCTTTCTGGGGAAACTCTTACCTGACCCAAGAGGTCATAGCCCAGTTCTTCCGCGATGGCAGAGGCAGCTTCTGGTCCTCCGGGAATCTCCGCCGCCCATTCATTGACAAACTGCCTCTTCGCTTTTACACTGTCTAGTGCACACCAAACGCAAAAGAAGGCGAACGCAGTACATTGCAGAGTCCAACCTCTTTGCTCCATGGCTCAAAACCTTAACCTCACACGAGTAGGAAGGGCTGAGAGAAAAGAAGCAAGATCAGAGACACACAGCTAGACTCGACCTTTCCACCCAGCAGCTCGAACCGCTCCTGGSTCTGGGTTGCTCTATTAGAGCTAGGAGGCTCTGTGGGAGAGGCTGGGCGGCTAGCGAGCGCTCTCTGAAGCGCTTCAGTCTCCTGGCTGAGTGGAGCCCCAGCCTACTCAGCCAGAATAAAAATGAGTGTTTACACGTCAAATCGACGAAAGCCATCTCTTGACGTCAGATCTACCTGTACTGAGAACTGGATGGTATTCCCGGCGGGGTGGAGAAGTGACTAAAATAGGCAGGGAAGGATTAAGAAAAGGAAAAAAAAAAAAAAGACAAACAAACTGGTGGGATCAGTCAGTTCTGCTGTCCAAAATACTGTAGCTATAAGAAACATCTCCATTCTTTAAAGAGAATCGTCTCATTTGAATATAACTACCAAGAGCCCAAGGCAGGAAGCACAGCATGTACCCCTCTCTCCTTACCTCCCCCCCCCCCCCCCCCCACCTCTTCCCCCCCCCCCCGCCTTCCGTCTATTTTCTTTATGTTACCTTATATCTCCTATGAATGTGCCCGGTGATGAAGAATGAGGATAGAATTCTTATAATGGTTCTTGAGTATCAGCATTTGCTATAAAACAGACAAAACCTAGGACTTTGATCTTTCAGAGGCTGGGAGCAGAGGAGGGAAGCTACTGGATGCATTGCTTCAAATTACCTAAGAAAATGAGCACTTCCTCTAGACAGTGTTGAAACAACATTTTCATAGTGTGTTTTAAATCACTTGTAGATCCTCTCTTGCTTCTGACCCCCCAACCCCACCACAAGGCAGTTTCTAAAATTCGGCCTCATACCATTTGGAGCCCAGCACCACCATCATCATAGTGTTTACATTTAAAAAAGAGAAAGGGAAGATTGATTGATTGATTGATTAGCAACATAAGTTTTTAAAATAGAAACATGATTTAAATTTTCAACGAGGAGGTTCAGAGTCCTAAAGACTTTTATATCGACTCAGAGAAGGGAGGGACAAGTTTCATTAACCCAGAACTTTCTATTTTTCCCACACTGGAGATTT